>CM077152.1:55139834-55321123 GCA_039583875.1 Platanthera guangdongensis | reverse complement strand
TTGAACACACCATTCTCTATTTTAGTAGTCGTTATCTCTGATTCTGGTTGCATGAAATTCTTTAATGTTGTCCTCAAAGAGTTTCAGTATAATCCAGGAAGATTTGATCGGAGTGTTGAATGATTCAAAGTCTATGTCGAATCCCATATCAAAATTTCATCGCTGCCAGATAGATCACGGAATCGTCATTGATCGCTGCAAAAGAAAACAGAAAGATCAAGTGCAAGGGGATAGAAAGCGCGGGATTGAGCTCGAAGAAAACAAACCAGAGTAATATGGTTTTCAGAATATGAAGCGGCAGAGTTTTCACTCTGTCTTGCGAAAAATAAAAAGTTCTTTGATCTCAGGTCGATGAAAACTTTTATTGATGAAAGAGTTCGTCGATCTCAGTCTGAAGAAGGGAAAACATTTCATCGTGCTTAGGTCGATGAAACATTTTCTGAAACAATATCGTCGATCTCTATTCGACGAATAGAACTTCACACACAGAGACTTCGTCAATCTCAGGTCGACGAATTTCTCAAGAACTTTTCTCAGTTCGTCGATCTCCGTTCGACGAATTGTGACAAATTCTTTGACCACAGACAGAAAGTTAAATTAATGCATCTCCTTTTATCATACCTAGCTGATTCATAAAGAATAGATGTTTCTTCTCATCCAAGAGTTTGGTGAAGATATCTGCCTTTTGCAAATCAGTAGAGATAAAGGTGAGATTAATTTTCTTTTTGTCAACACACTCTCTAATAAAATGATGTCTTACATCTATATGCTTAGTTCTACTATGATGCACTGGATTCTGTGCAATAGAAATTACATTGATATTATCACACAATAGAGTTAAATTATTAAAGTTGACACCATAATCTAGGAGTTGGTTCTGAATCCACAGCATCTGTGAACAACAACTGCCAGCTGCTATATACTCAGCTTCTACTATTGAGGTAGACACAGATGTTTGCTTCTTGGAAAACCAAGATACTAGCCTATCACCATGGAACTGACAAGTCCCTGATGTGCTCTTTCTGTCCACTCTACATCCAGCAAAGTCAGTATCAGAGTATCCAGTTAACTCAAATTCTGACTCAGTTGGATTCTAGAGTCCTAAATTAGGGCAACACTTTATATATCTCAAAATTCTTTTTAAGAAAATAAGATGAGATTCTTTAGGGTTCACCTGGAACATAGCACAAAGACATGTAGCAAACATAATGTATGGTCTACTTGTTGTAAGATATAACAGGGACCCAACAATGGCCCTATATAATTTTTGATCTACAGGTTTCCCATGTTCATCAGAATCAATTACATCATTTGTAGCCATAGGTTTTTTTTGCTGAAGCATCAGCCATCTCAAACCTTTTGATCAGCTCCTTAGCATATTTGGATTGTTATAAGAAGATCCCATCAGGGGACTGCTTCACTTGGAGACCAAGGAAGTAGGAGAGCTCACCCATGCTACTCATTTCAAACATGGAATGCATAAGGTTGGAGAACCTTTTGCATAGTTTGGAATCTGTAGAGCCAAATATAATTGCATCTACATATATTTGTACTAATAAGATTTTATCATGATGATGCTTAATAAATAAAGTACTATCTACTATGCCTCTAGAAAAATTATGCTCTATGAGAAAGCTAGCTAAGGTTTCATATCAAGCTCTTGGAGCTTGCTATAGACCATAGAGAGCCTTATGCAATTTAAAAACATAAGAGGGATGAGTAGGAGAAATAAAACCTGGTGATTGTTCTACATGGAACTCTTCTTTGAGTTCACCATTCAGGAATGCACTCTTGACATCCATTTGGTATACTGTGAACTTCTTGTAGGCTGCATAAGCAAGGAAGATTCTGATTGTTTCCAGCCTTGCAACGGGTGCAAATGCCTGGTCATAGTCTATGCCTTCCTCTTGTTTATATCCTTGAGCAACCAATCTTTCCTTGTTCCTTATGATAAGACCTTGAGCATCAAGTTTGTTTCTAAATACCCATTTAGTTCCAATGACTGGGTAGTCTTTTGGTCTTGGAACTAAATCCCAAATTCTACATCTCTCAAATTGGTTGAGCTCCTCTTGCATTGCAATGATCCAGTGTGGATCTTTCTCAGCATCTTTAATGGACTGGGGCTCAGTTTGAGATATGAAGCAGGCATGCATCATGTTCTGGTGGAGTTGATGCCTTTTCTGCACACCTACTGAAATGTCTCCAATCACTTGAGATACATGATGATCTCTAAGTGTGACAAATTTAGTAGGAGGAGTTGGTTGCGCAACAGCTTGGAGAATTAATTTCTCTTGTGGCATTATAGCTGTTGTTGTCTCTTCACTAAGTTTAGTGTCTTCGTCTTGACTATCTTTAGCAGTATGTGGAGAAGGATGGCTAATAGCCTCATTGGTGAGGGTCAATTTATCCAACTTCTCACACAAGTTTTGTTCCTACAAAGTCTCACTGGTAGAAGGAATCTTCTCCTTATAAAATATGTTAGTCTCATCAAAAGAAATATGAATAGACTCTTCCATTTTCATAGTTGATTTACTATAAACCCTATAAGCCTTGCTTACTTGGGAATATCCAAGAAAAATTCTTATTTCAGCCTTGGCTTCAAACTTTCTAATGTGTTTTTTGTTGTTGTTATGGATGTAACAAATGCAACCAAAGATTTTAAAATAGTCTACTTTAGGTTTCTTCCCTTTGAGTAGTTCATAGGGGATTTTTCCCTTAAGTTTGTGTATCAAGCTTCTATTCAGTACATAGTTTGCTGTGCTCACAGCCTCTGCCCAAAAGGATAGGGGCAAGTGAGCATCTACAAGTAATGTGTCTGTAGCTTCAATCAGTGTTCTATTTTTCCTTTCAGCTACCCCATTTTGTTGAGGAGTTTTAGGAGCAGAGAAACAATGCTTGATACCTTCCTTCTCACAGTATTCTTGCATGGGAAGAGACTCAAACTCAGTACTATGATCACTTCTGATCAATGCAACTAGAGTAGAGCACTCAATCCTTATGCTCTTAAGAAAGTCTGTAAGAACCTTGAAGTTATCTGACTTATTTCTCAAGAAGAACACCCAAGTGAATCTTGAGAAGTCATCAACAATTACTAAGGTATAAGACTTCCCTCCTAGGCTTTGTACAGCAATGGGTCCAAAAAGATCCATGTGTAGCAAATACAGAATCCTAGGTGAATCACTCTTATTAAGTGACTTGAAACTATTTTTAGTTCGCTTGCCTAACTGACAAGCCCTGCAAAGGCTTTCCTTCTTGTTGGGGCAAGAAGGCAATCCTCTAACAAGGTTATCCCTAGAGAGTTTAGCAATGTTTTTCAGGTTTACATGTCCTAATCTCTCATGTCAAAGATCATTATTGTTACTAGTTTGATTAAATAAGCTTATTTCTGATTTGGCTGACTTAAAATTAACTACATAGATATTTCCTACTTTAGTACCTGTTAATACTACTTTGTTATCTATAGAAGTAATAATACATGAAGTTTTGTTAAATGATACCTGAAACCTTTCATCACATAACTGACTTATGGATATAAGGTTGTGCTTTAGTGCACTTACATAAGCTACATTCCTGAAGGTGACTGGTCCAATTTTGACCTTTCCATAGCCTTCAATCTAGCCACAATTGGAATCACCAAATATTACTTTGGATCCTATCTTAGACTTGTAGTTGATTAAGTTATCCTTGTTTCCAGTCATATGTTTTGAACAGCCACTATCCAAATACCATTGTTGCTGTATGGTGGGATAGTCTTTCACCTGCAATAAAAAATATTAGCTATTCTTGACTCAGGTTACCTTGGGTCCTTATTTATTTATATAGTTAAAGCTGGAAATGTAAGAGTATTCTGGTTGATTTTTATAACATAAGGGGTGAAATCTTCTAGGTGGAATTATAAACTAGGTGAATGGATTATCATATTGTCTTGGTTGATTAAATGTTCTAGGAAAATTTGAATTTCTGTTAAGATGAACTGGGTTCGACGAATTCGGGTAAGTTCGTCGATCTGAGTTCGACGAATGGGGATGAGTTCATCGAACTCCACTCAGAGAATGAAAGTATTCATTCTTTGGGCCCCAATATCATCGATCTTGGGTAGATGAACCATATTGGTTTCGTCGATCGTAGTTCAACGAATAATTATAATGAAAGTTTGCGTTCGGAGTTCGTCGACTTGAGTTCGACAAATTGTACACATTTCGTCGATCTGAGTTCGACGAAATCTGCTGAACATTATTATGGTTAAGATTTTTCTTATTCTTTCTCTATTTCTTATTCTTTTGTTTTAATTCTATTTGTTTAACAATATTATTATCTATCTTTTCCTTGCCCTTTTCTAACACAAATTTTATTGGAGTTGTTAGAATATTTTTCTTTACTATGGGGGGTAAGCTTGATGAAGCACCTAAGCCCAGCTTGTCATTTAATCTGGCATTGACTGTGCTTGTAATTCCCATCAGCTTAAGGCTTCTCCCATTGAGAGATTCCTCAAGTTGCTTTGCCTCACTTAATTTAGTTTTAAGTGAAATGATTTGTTCATTGGCTATGTAACACCCCCTATCCGTCGCATAGCATATAGCAGTAGGTCCGGTCGGGGCCCGACGCCGTATGCCACAGACAGACCGGGTGGTTACTCATGGAAACCATCCAACCAATCATAACGTCCTACACAGAGCATTCTAGCGGAAGCAGTTTATAAAAGTTGCAATAAAGAACCCAACACTAAAGCATGAATGTCCACTAATACCAAATAGGAATGTTATATATACACCAGTACAAGACTTAAGGCCTTACAAAATGGTTCACTTGATATTACATGATTTACAAACCACGGCACGCAGGCCGGTCATACATGAATAAAAGCAATAAACACTCCACTTAGGCCTTCGAGGGCCGGCTTCGCAAATTGGGCTTTAGCCCGCTATTGACCGCTTGGTCCAGCAGCACCTGCAAGCAACAAACCACCGCACGGTGGCAAAACAAGGCAACGGTCAGCAATGCTGACCAAATTATAACGATCTCGCCCCCAACTCGGGGCGGCGATGCTCCTTCCCTGCATTTCATTAGCACAAGCGAGGAATATAGCACTATTCATTTCATCACAGACGTTGGCTCGCACGGCCATACGCCCCATTCTCTCAGGGCACATTCTCGGTGAACCGGTCGATGTCACGCCAATTAAAGCCATAGACATTCCGGACTCACCACCGCCACTTTGACGGCCAAACCTATGAGCATTTTGTCTTCCCGGCATGGGTCACATCAATTTAAGCCATAGACCGCCGAAGACCCTCATCTATGCCAACGACAAGTGCCATGTAACTTTAGGTCTCTTTAACCCGAACGACATAGAAGTGGGTACGGTTCCATCTAACCCGTGCTCACGTCGCAACGACAATTTAAGCCATTTGTGCGGGTCAAACTTCTCCCGAGTCCCATTTTTGTCACACATTTCACATAACCCGGTTATGTTCAAGTTGGCTCTCAGGCCTCCATGTTGGCAAGATCACGCATCCGCCCAGTTTTCCGGGTGCACCTTTGGGTTAATCTCCAAGGCTCCCTGTTGCAATCTACCGTGTAGAAAAACCCGAAAAACAAACAATAGCACGAAGTCTTCTCTGGCATTATGCAATGCAACATCACCGATCCAGACCAACATGTCCGGATAGGCTTCACACATCATGCCTATGTCCGTTCTCGCTTACGGACTCTAAACAACGGGGACTTCACATATCTACCCGAAGGAACGCCTCCAACTCACCGCAAACTCGCGGGAGCGGGCTTCCAATGCAAAGAAAGAGAGCTACTCATGCTCAAGAAGAGAATCGTTACCCTTGCGTTCTTCTTTGGCGCCATGGAAAAGTAAGCGGATGAAAAGCACCGCACTAGCTTTGCCTCCGTGGATCCGGAGTCGGCTCACGATTTGGAGCTTCGAAGCTCCTCCAATGGCCGGATCTAGCTTCTTCTTCCTTCCTTGGCTCTCCTCTCTCTCTAAGCTTTAAAAAGATAACAACTCATGAAAAGTGAGGGTTTTTAAGGCCCAATCCCGGGTATATCCCATCAGGAACAACCCCCAGCCATTGGATCATCAATTAAAGAAACGAACGGCTTTGATTCGGGACTGAAATGTCCAATCTGGACCGCACATGGCCTGGCACACGCCCGTGTCTAGGGCCGTATGCCTCATTCGCCGTCAAAATCGACTCGCTTGGAACAACACACGGGCATCGAACACGCCCGTGTTCGACCTGACACGCCCGTGTTCCACCTGACACGGCCGTGTACCCCCATCGATTTATCCCGAAAACAACCCGAGAACTGCACGGGTTCTAGGACACGCCCGTGTCCTTGCCCGTGTCTACCTCAATACGCCTGGGCTCCAGGCCGTGTACACGGTCTCGACACTCAACACTTCGTCGAGCGAAGATCGTCAACCTGATGACACGGCCTTGGACACGCGCGTGTCCTACGCCGTGTGCCTTGTCTCGACACATTGTCGAGCAAAGATCGTCGAATCCCCGGGATGAATGTCGACACGGGTCATCACGCCCTGCGACACGCCCGTGTCGCAGGCCGTGTGCCATGTCTCGACACTTCGTCGAGCGCAGCGTCGACTTCACGGGCTGAGTGTCGACACAGGTCGACACGCCCTGCGACACGCCCTTGTCGCAGGCCGTGTGCCCTGTCTCAACACAACGTCGAGCGCAATTCGTCGACACCATGGGCTGATCGTCGACACAGCCTTGACACGCCCTGCGACACGCCCGTGTCACAGGCCGTGTTCTCTGCTCGACGATCGTCGACTCCAAAATCGTCGACCTCATGACCAACTCGACGACACAAGCCTGACACGCCCTGGGACACGCCCGTGTCCCAGGCCGTGTGCCTCCTGCCAGAACCCAAAACTGGCCCAAAACGTCACTCGTCGCTCCTTTGAGTTTCGGGGCGTTACAACTCTCCCCCTCTTAAAAGAATTTCGTCCACGAAATTATATAAAGGAAAGACATGTACAAAACCAAAATTTGTACCTGAGCGGAACAACTCCGGATATTCGTCAAGCATAGTCTACTCTCGTTCCCAAGAGAGCTCCTCACGACTGCAATTGTCCCACCAGACCTTGACCATCCTGATCTCTTTATTGCGTAGCCGCTTGACCTCCGAGTCCTCAATCCACACGGGCTTGACTTTTGTCGTCAGCCCACTATCCACCGGCACTTGATCAACCGCGATCACTTGCGTAGGCTCTTGCACTGCCTTCCGAAGCACCGAAATATGGAATACATCATGTAATCCACCAAGCTCCACTGAAAGCTTCAACTGATAGGCAACTTCACCAACTCGCTCCAGAACCTCAAACAGCCCAAGGTACCTCGGGCTTAGCTTTTTCAATCGCCACACCCGCGAGACACCCTTGAACGGCTTGATCTTTAAGTACACATAGTCGCCCACAGCGAACTCCATGTTCCTGTGCTTGGCATTATAGTACTTCACTTGCCGGTCCTGAGCGATAAGCAACCTCTCCCGAATGGTTCTCACCAAAGAAGTAGCATCTTCCACTTCCAATCGCTTATACAACTTTGACTCACCCGTTTCTAACCAAGACAATGACGTGCGACACTTTCTACCATATAGGGCCTCGAAGGGCGCCACTTGAATACTCGCTTGGTAGCTGTTGTTGTATGCGAACTCCACCAAATAAAGGTGGTCTTCCCATTGCTTCCCAAAATCCAAGACACACATGCGGAGCATGTCTTCCATGGTGTTGGAACACCCTATTACTAATTTGGGTCAGGATCACTATGTCTCTAGGATTTTATGTTTTGACCTTCTGTATAGATTATAGGTCAATTAGAATTGAGTTTAAGGGTCAGTAGTCTAGGATTGGAAGCTGCTCTGAAGACCCAAGTTTTTCTGGAGACTAAGTCCAAATTGTCGAGCTCAGCACGACGTTTCGTCGAACTCCGGTCGACGATCGTCTAGCTCAACTGTTGACAGATCGTCGAGCTCTATTCGACGATCGCTGAGCTCAACCCTCATAATATCATCGAGCTCTGGTCGACGATCGCTGAGCTCAACTTCTCAATATCGTCGAACTCCATTCGACGATCGCTGAGCTCAGGTCGACGATTTTGACTCTGCTCTGGATCCTTATCTCTGAGCTCAGTTCGACGATCTTTGAGCTCAGATCGACGATTTCTTTGCTGCTTGGATTTTCCAATTCGCTGAGCTCAGCTCGACGATAGCAGAGCTCAGTTCGACGATTTCAGTTATCTTTCAGAATTCAAATTCAAATCAGATAGAAGTTATTCTGGATTTAATTCAGAAGATCTGCCAGCGTTTTCATTTACTTCTGGAGCAAGTTTCAAGGGATTTTTCAAGGAACAAATCAGTGGACTTTCCTTCAGAACATTTTATGCAATTAATGATGTAATTAATTCAGACCAACGGCTATCTTTGACAGAGCAATTTTCTATTCAGACTCAGAGAATAAAAGATAGAATGTTTTTGAATCAGAAAATAGAGATAGACAAGAACAAGAGAATAGAGATTGACAAGTACAGGACACAACTCAATACACAGAGACTCTCTCAATCTTCTGTCAACAAGAATTCAGAAGAACACTCATCAAAAAGAGATCAAGCTTTCAAACATTTTTCAGATCTCTTCAGCTCTCAAGTGTTCAAGGCCAACATCATCTCAAGACTCCAGACACTCAACATTTCAGCTTGCTGAAATCATCTTTTGCTGGAGATCTATCTTTGAAGGCCTATCACCCTCAGCAAAGCTCATTTTCCTGAAGATTTCAAGGACTCAGGGGGAGCTTTGACAAACATCACTGAATCCACATAGTCTTCTCAGTTGCTTGAGAAAGAGAAGACTGCCATCACTCTCTCACCCCCATTTTGTAAAGGGTTTTCAAACTCCCTTCAAAAGTTTGAATCTGGTTTTTGAGCACCTTGTCAAAAGCTCATTGGTGGCAAGACACCTGATCAAAAAATCTGATTTGGTTTTTGAGCACCTTATCAAAAGCTCATTGGTGCCCAGGAAACCTGATCAACTCATCCTGCAGTGGATTCCTACCTAGGGTGGTAGAAGAGTGGATGTACCCAAGTTGGGGAACCACTATATTTCCTTGTGTCATCTGGTTTTGCATGTTTTCTTTTGTTTCTGGCCTAGATTTTCTTGTGCTTAATTTCTGCATAGCTTAGTTTTATTTCTGCTTCCCTGCTTACACTCATTACAACAACTGTTGTAAAGCTTTGCAAAAGTTTTTCTTTGAATTTTAAAAAGCACCATATACTCTATTCACCCCCCTTTAGAGTATATCAGATCTAGTTTCCCCTTTCAATTGGTATCAGAGGGAGGTTGGTTAAACATACCATACCTGATTGGTTGTACAGGCTAACACCTGAACCCCAAGATCCCAAACTAGATCCTTCTTTTGTTTTCTAGTATTAGATTTAGCTTGCACAAATCATGGCCCAGAACAAAGACTATGCTAGCACCAGACCTCCAGTGTGCAATCTGTCAAAGTTTGCACTTTGGAAAGCAAGGATTAGACTATACATGAACTCTATTGACGAAGATATTTTTAATTCTGTTTTGACAGTGTGTCCAAGACCTCCAGAGAGCACAAGCACAAATGCTGTTCCACCTCCATCAGGAACAGATGCTGACATTAAAAAGTGGAAAGTAGCTGATGTCCAAGGCAATGAACATTCTAGCTCAGACAATGTCAGATGACATTTTTCAAAAAGTAGCTGAATGCAACTCAGCCAAGGAGATTTGGGACAAGCTCTCAGAAATTGTCTCTGGCTCAGCTGATGAGAGAAAGGACAGAAGATCTCATCTCATCTCCCAATATGAGAACTTCAAGAAGGGGGAGAAACTGAGTCAGTGGGAGACATGTACAACAGACTGAGTCTAATTGTCAGTGAACTGAGGACATTAGACAAAGAGATCTCACTAACAGAACTTAATGACAAGATCCTAATGTGCTTCCCCAGCACTTGGGATTCAAGAATCTGGCCAATTAAAGATGCCAGAAGCCTGAATGAGATCACGACTGAAGCCTTGTTGGGTAAGCTCAAATCTTATGAGCTACTCATCAAGAATAGAGAAGAAGAACAGAAGGCTGCTTCTCCAGCCACAAAAATGGAGAAGACTATAGCATTCAAGGCAACTGAGGATCTGCCTGAAGAAAAAGGTACAGGCAATGATGAACTTCTCAGCCTGTTGGCCAAAAGATTCTATAAGATGGCCAGAAAGGACTTCAGAAGAAGATCATACAAGGAGCAGGAGAAGCCAAGGTATGACAAGTCCATTGGCAATAGCAAAGACATTATTTGCTTTGGTTGCAGGAAACCAGGGCATATGGTTCCTGACTGTCCAGAAAACAAGAACAAGGACAGAAGGGACAGAAAAGAAAGAAGAAAGGAGAAGGACTCCAAAAGGAATGGAAATAGCAAACCTTCCTCCAGCAGAAATAAGCACACAAGGAAAGGATTTGTTGCTGAATCCTGGAGTGAGACTGAAGAGGAGTCAGAGGCCTCTCCAGCTCAAGTGATGATGAGGATGATGCAGAGGAAAAGGAGTTCTGCATGATGGCAATCAATGCCTCACAACACAACTCAGAGGAAGAGGAGTCAGAGTCAGACTCAGAGACACAACCTGAAGAAGATCAGGTAATCAGCTCTTTTGATTTCACTTCAGAAGATTTTAAACTTGAATTTAAAGCACTATGTTTAGACCTGCTAAAGTCTGAGAAAGAGATCATCTCTCTCAGAAATCAATTATCTGAACAAAGTTGTTTAAAATCAGAAAACCTCAAACTCTCTCAGGAGTTGGAGAACCATAGGGAACAGATAGCTTCACTGAAGAGTGAACTCTCTGAGGCCAAGAAGCTTGAAGAATCTCTCAATGAGAGAAGCATCAAGCTGATGGACATCACAAGCACAGTGAACTCAAGATTCAACAGTACACTGGGCTTGGGTGCCTCATCCAGCCAACCTATTGTTCTAACAACCCCTATCAAGTTCATTTCTGACAAGGGAAAGGGAGTTGTAGAGGTTGCCAGGAAAAATTCTGATCTGCCTCAGAAAACTAAAGTCCAGTACAAATCGTCGAACGGAGATCGACGATCGCCGAATGAAGATCGACGATCGCCGAACGCAGCTCGACGATCTCAGGACAAATCGTCGAACGCTGATCGACGATCTAAGCCAAGATCGTCGAACGCTGGTCGACGATCCCATATACCTGACCTCAGCCATAGTCGACCGTCGAACGGAGATCGACGATCTGACCCAAGATCGTCAAACTCAGCTTCAAGATCGTCGAACAGAGGTCAGAGCTCTGGAAATTTTCTTAATGGCAAGTCAAAATTGAATCCTGAGGGTTCTTCATCCCAAACATTTAACCCTTATACTGAATGGATTTTACCTCCAAGGAGATATCATCCTGAAGGATATAAGAGTCAGCCAGGGATGTCTTTCATTTCTGAATTTAAAGGTTATCAACCTAGGCCCAAGGTAAACTGGGTCAAAAACAAGTGAATTGCTTTATGTGCAGGTGAAGACCTATCCAACATCTAACCAGCAATGGTATTTGGATAGTGGATGCTCAAAGCACATGACAGGGAACAAGGACAACCTCAATTCCTTTAAAGCCAAGCTTGGACCCAAAGTTATCTTTGGTGACTCCAACTTTGGACAAACTAAAGGATATGTAGCAGTCCAGATTGGTTCTGTAACCTTCAAGAAGGTAGCATATGTGGAAGGACTGAAGCACAACCTAATCAGCATCAGTCAGCTATGTGATGAAGGCTACCAGGTGACCTTCAGCAAAACCTTATGCAAAATCAAGTCAGAGGACAACACAACTGTGTTGACAGGTAAAAGGAAAGGTAACATCTACCTTGTAGATTTTCTTTCAACTTCTATAGATATCTGTTTATTCAATTCAGTTTGTAGACCAGATGTTTTATGGCATAAGAGACTAGGACACCTAAACCTTAGAACTATTGCTAGGCTATCCAAGGACAATCTTGTTAGAGGACTACCTTCTGGCCCCTACAAGAAGGAAGGACTCTGCAAGGCTTGTCAATTAGGCAAGCAAACTAAAAACAGTTTTAAGTCACTTAATAAGAGTGATTCACCTAGGATACTGTATCTGTTACACATGGATCTATTTGGAACCATCATAGTACAAAGCCTAGGAGGGAAATCCTACACTTTAGTGATTGTAGATGACTTCTCTAGATTCACTTGGGTGTTCTTTCTAAGGAAGAAGTCTGATAACTTTAAGTGTCTGACAGAGTTTCTCAAATGTATAAAGATTGAGTTCAATACTCACATTGCCCTGATCAGAAGTGATCATGGGACAGAGTTTGATTCTCTTCTTATGCAAGAGTTCTGTCAGAGTGAAGGGATCAGACATACTTTCTCAGCTCCTAGAACTCCTCAACAAAATGGGGTAGCTGAAAGGAAAAATAGAACCCTTATTGAATCTGCCACTACATTGTTGTCAGATGCTCATCTACCTCTATCCTTCTGGGCAGAGGCAGTGAACACCTCCAACTATGTGCTGAACAGAAGCCTGATACATAAACTGAAGGGAAAGACTGCCTATGAATTACTCAAAGGGAAGAAACCTAAAGTTAACTATTTCAAAATTTTTGGTTGTATTTGCTATATTCACAATAATGATAAGAAACATCTAGCAAAATTTCAAGCCAAAGCTGATGAAGGAGTGTTTCTGGGATACTCCATGATCAGCAAGGCCTATAGGGTTTATAATAAATCATCATTAAAAATTGAGGAATCTGTTCATGTTTCTTTTGATGAAACTAACATGTCTTTCAAGGAGAAGATCACTTCTACCATAGAACCTGTGCAGGAACACTCTCTAGTTGAAGATATGAACAAGCTACAGGTTGCTCAAGAAGATGAAAGCAGTGAAGATGAAATCAATGCTCAACATATTGAAGCACAACCTGAAGAGCCAGTTGTTGTACCACAAGAGGAAACAACAACACAGGTTGGTGAACAATCAACACCCCCTGTTGATTTAGTAACATCAAGAGACCATCCAATTACCCAAATAATTGGAGAAATATCAGCTGGTGTGAAAACCAGAAATCAGGTCAACCAAAACCTGTTGCACACCTACTTTCTTTCTCAAATTGAACCTCAGTCCATTCAAGATGCAGAGCAAGATCCACACTGGATCATTGCCATGCAAGAGGAGTTGCATCAATTTGAGAGGAACAAAGTATGGGAACTAGTGCCAAAGCCAAAGGATCATTCCATTGTTGGAACAAAATGGGTATTCAGAAATAACTGGATGATCAAGGAGTAATAATAAGGAACAAGGCAAGGCTAGTTGCCCAAGGATATTCTCAAGAAGAAGGAATTGACTACGACCAGACTTTTGCACCTGTTGCAAGATTGGAAGCCATCAGAATTTTCTAGCTTATGCAGCTCACAAAGGCTTCAAGGTTTATCAGATGGATGTCAAGAGTGCCTTCTTAAATGGAGACATCAAAGAGGAAGTCTATGTCAGACAACCTCCAGGTTTTATCTCTCCAACTCATCCTGATTTTGTTTTTAGATTAAATAAAGCATTATATGGTCTCAAGCAAGCTCCTAGAGCATGGTATGAGACCCTAGCATGCTTTCTTTTGGAAAATGGTTTTATAAGGGGTAGAGTAGACCAAACTCTTTTTATTAGAACCCATAAGTCCCATACCCTACTAGTACAAATTTATGTAGACGATATCATTTTTGGTTCTACTGACTCAAAACTATGCAGAAGGTTTTCTAACCTAATGCATTCTAAATTTGAGATGAGTAGCATGGGTGAGCTATCCTTCTTCCTAGGATTGCAAGTCAAACAACATGCTGAAGGCATCTTTATTTCTCAAACCAAATATGCTAATGAGCTGGTTAAGAAATTTGGCATGTCTGAGGCATCTTGTATGAAAACACCCATGCCTACCAATGCTGTATTGGATGCTGATGAACATGGGAAACCTGTTGATCAGACAACATATAGAGCAATGATTGGCTCCTTACTGTATCTTACAGCTAGTAGACCAGATATAATGTTTGCTACATGCATATGTGCTAGGTTCCAAGTTAGCCCTAGAGAGTCACACCTCACATTAGTAAAAAGGATTCTTAGGTATGTTAAAAGTTGTCCAAATCTAGGTCTCTGGTATCCAAAAGATTCAGCATTTGAGTTAACTGGATTCTCTGATGCTGATTATGCTGGATGCAGAATTGACAGGAAAAGCACCAGTGGAACTTGTCAGTTCCTTGGTGATAGACTTGTCTCTTGGTTTTGCAAGAAACAAACATCTGTGTCAACTTCAACTGCTGAAGCTGAATATATGGCTGCAGGCAGTTGTTGTTCACAAATACTGTGGATTCAAAACCAACTCCTAGACTATGGTTACAACCTAGAGAAGTCAAAAATCTTTTGTGACAATACAAGTGCTATCTCCATAGCTCAAAATCCAGTCCTCCATAGTAGGACAAAACATATAGAGATTAGACATCATTTCTTAAGGGATAATGTTGAAAAGAACAAAATTGAATTGCAGTATATCCCAACTGATTTACAAAGGGGAGATATTTTCACCAAGCCTTTGGATGAAAAGAAACATACTTTCTTCCTAAATCAGTTAGGACTGTTAGATGGAGGAAGTCTTAAATAATCCCCAAGATTTTGAAAGCTAAAAATGGACCAAGACTAGGCAAAATTCTGATTTTCCTTAGTGTCTAGGATTTCTCCGATCTCTGAACTGCGCTCGACGATTTTCCCAAAGATCGTCGAACGGAGTTCGACGATTTCCTGAATCGTCGAACTGAGTTCAGCGCTGCTTTGATAGTATAGACTATCTCTTCTGGTCAACGATCGTCGAACGGCGCTCGACGATTCTGTTCGCTAAACGATCGTCGAACGGAGCTCGACGCCTTTCCAGATCGTCGAACGGAGATCGACGATTTTGGAGTCTCTTCAGATTCCTTTAGAAGCCTCGATCGTCGAACTGAGTTCAACGATCTTTCCTTTTCTGCGTCGAACCCTAATATAAAACTCATTTTTCGCCGTCGTTCTCTCTTGCGCTTTCAATTTCTCTGCAAGAATTTTCTTCCCTCCAAACAGTTCTACACTTGGTCGTTTTGTCTGTTGATTATTTTTGCAGGTACCATGGCCGTTTCAGTTGCTGTGCTCGCTGCAATGAAATTTGATGCAGGCTTTGACATCGATCTCGACTCCTTCAACACAACCGATCAAATCTTCCAGGATATTCTCAATTTATTCAAAGATCAGCAACTATCTGCCCTGATGACAACCAGAATCAAACTTGCATCTGCTGAGATTAAAGAATGGGTATATACTGCCCACAACCTTGACAACAATACCATAGTTGGTTCTATTGGTGGCACCCAGGTACCTCTGACCCCAACAGTACTCACAGAGGTTTTTTGTTTAAGAAATGGTGAAGATTCTGCTGAACTCTCTGGAGATGAGTTCTCTGATATTCTTGCCAGGATGGGTCATCCTGAGGGGAACCCTAGCAAGCTGTTTAAGAGGAACCTGTCTGTGGAATACATGTTTATGGCTGATGTAGTAGGCAAGGTTCTCTTGGCCAAGCATTCTGCTCATGACACAATCTCCAGATATCAGCTCTGCCTTATGGGAGCTCTGGTAGATAGAAAAAGCTTGAACTGGGGAGAAGTATTTTTTGATCTGCTGAAGAAAAAGCTCAACAAGACTTTTGTGAATTATGGAAGAATACTGAGAATCTTCCTCCAGGCTAAGTGCCCTACCCTGCTAGTCTCCTCTGGAGTGCACATCAATGCCTCCAAGAGACTCACTTGTGCCCTTTTTGGGAAATGGGACAGGCAAATCATCAACCCTAGCAGGCCCTCTCCATCTGCCCCTTCAGGCACCAGGACTCTAAGAGTCACTCCACCCCAGGCCTCTGCCCCTGCAGAGGACCTGCCTGCTGCTAGTGCTGCTGCTTCTCCTCCTCCAAGCTCAACCCTACCTCCAGCTCCATCCACCACTCTAGCCTCATCCCCCATCATAATTTACAGCCCATCTCCAACCTCTATTCCATCTCCAGCCACCATCTCATCTCCACCAACAGACCACTTCCATCCCTTATTCTCATATCCACCTCCAGATGTCACCTCATCCCCATCCATACCATCCTTCACACTTCTGGATGAATCCTACATGGATGATTCCCCCTCTTCTCCTCCAGACTTCCCCTCCACCTCAACATCCTTCAAAGATCTCCTCCACCATATCCTTGACCAACCATCCTTCACTCCATCCATCTCTATACCCTTGTCCTCCATCTCCACAATTCCCACACCTCAGCCCTCTATCCCTTCACCATCCAGCTCTCCACCTCCAGCTTCCTCAGCCATCCCAATACCCTCTACCTCTGCTACTCTCATTGAGCATGTAGATCTCCCAGCCCTTGCTGATCAGTTGTATGAGCTCCTTGCACCTAGGCTCTCTATTCTCATGGAGGCCTCTTTAGCTCCTCTACAACAATCAGTGGCAGCTCTCTCTGCCAGGCTTTCCTCTTTCCTTGCTCCTCTAGCAGCACCCCCAGCAGTGTGCCTTGATGCACAGGTATCTGCATCCAGGCAGGGGGAGATGCCCTATGAAGCCAGCCTTCATGCTGTTGTTGCTGCTGCTGCTCCTCCTGCTGTTTCTGCTTCTGCTACTACTGCTGGTTCTGTGTCTGCTTCTGCTGCTGCTGCTACACCAGTACTAGCAATAGACCTAAGGTCCTTGCTATCTACTTTTGATACTGCTTACTTTTGCTGCCTCCCAGAGCCATATGCTGTCCAGCCTCCAGAGGTTCTTGCTGCCCAGTCAGAAGATCTGTCTAAGGCTCTGGTGCCCTTCTCTTGCTGTGACCCCAAAATCATTTCTGATTTTATTCTGTCAGTAACTACTGCTTCTGATGTTACTGCTGCTGCTGCTGCTGAAGACAATGCTGTGTCTACCTCTGAAGTTATATCTGCTGCTGAAGAAATTGTTTCTGATGAGCCCTTATCCCAGGATGTTTTGATGACAGAGGCTGCTGATTTTGAGCCTGCTGTAGAAGTTGTTGTTTCTGAAGCTGCTGCTGCTGCCCTCATTCCTGAAGTAATCTCTGTTGTAACTTCTGCTGTTCCTGTATCAGTTGCTTCTACTGCTGCTCCAGTACCTATAGTTACATCTGCTGCTGCTTCTGTTGCTCCTCCTGCCCCTGTATCTGTTGCCCCATCAGCTGTTGTTAAACTGAAAGAAGATCTGATGAAGAAGATTGATGCCTTGTATGATGCACAAAGTTCTGAATCTGAGGATTATAACACTGCTTCTGATGACTCATCTGCCACAATTGCAAAGAAAAGAAAGGCAAGAAGTAAGGCTTTGAAGAGAGTTCCTCCTGCCAAGGTCAGAGATGACAATGATATTCCCTACTATATTCTGCACAATTGCCCAATCTCTGAGCATTGGATGCAATTCTCCAAGAACCAGTTAAAGGCTATGAAAAAGAAGAGGAAGTATGAAAAAGATTCCACTCAGTTCAAGCACCCTCATCCTCCTCCACCACCTCCACCTGATGTAGGTGCAGGTGGCAGCTCTGCAAGATCAGGCCCTGCTAGAAGCCAGGCTCCCTACCAACCTCATGCTAGATCTTATCAAAGGGAAAGCCAGTCTAGGGGCTCTTACTCTAGAAGGGGAGGATATAGGGGAAACCAAAGAGAAACTCAGGTTTACTCTAAAGGACACTCCAGGCAGCATCCTTACTCTAGGGGAGGACATGTTTCTGCTGATACATCTTCTGGTCCTTTCCCCTATAAGCTCAAAGATACTATGACTGCTAGGATTCCTCAAGATACTACTTCCAACAGGTATGAGCCACCTGTTCCATTTGAGGACCCTGAGAAAAATCCTATGGCTTGGACTGCAAGAATGAAAGAGCTGGCTGCCTTAGATCAGATCAAGAAAGCAAAAGAAAAAGGCCTAGACACTTCCAACATATCTACCATGTCAGAGCAAAGGCAAAAAGAGTTAGAAAGATATGCCTCCAGTAAGTTCTTTGATGCAGACAGATACATGGAGTTGCATCCAGCTGCAGTGGTTCCCAGGACATCAAAGCAAATTTATTTGGGTGCAGCCGATGATACCAGATCCAAACAACAAGCTTTAGATCCCAACAGAGAAATCAAGATGGTAAAAGGCAAAGAAAAGGAGTAACTCTGTAAGGTGATAACTCTTGGTTTTTCTAACTGCCTTCTGGATAACATACATATATATATATCTCTGTGATGGTTCTGCACTGTGTCTTGCTTTTGTTGTTTTTATGTTTCTGTGATTGTATGATGATTGTTTGATTTTCAAAGTCTGTAAATAGTTTTCCTAACCCAAATAGGGGGAGATTGTTGGAACACCCTATTACTAATTTGGGTCAGGATCACTATGTCTCTAGGATTTTATGTTTTGACCTTCTGTATAGATTATAGGTCAATTAGAATTGAGTTTAATGGTCAGTAGTCTAGGATTGGAAGCTGCTCTGAAGACCCAAGTTTTTCTGGAGACTAAGTCCAAATCGTCGAGCTCAGCACGATGTTTCGTCGAACTCCGGTCGACGATCGTCTAGCTCAACTGTTGACAGATCGTCGAGCTCTATTCGACGATCGCTGAGCTCAACCCTCAGAATATCGTCGAGCTCTGGTCGACGATCGCTGAGCTCAACTTCTCAATATCGTCGAACTCCATTCGACGATCGCTGAGCTCAGGTCGACGATTTTGACTCTGCTCTGGATCCTTATCTCTGAGCTCAGTTCGACGATCTTTGAGCTCAGATCGACGATTTCTTTGCTGCTTGGATTTTCCAATTCGCTGAGCTCAGCTCGACGATAGCAGAGCTCAGTTCGACGATTTCAGTTATCTTTCAGAATTCAAATTCAAATCAGATAGAAGTTATTCTGGATTTAATTCAGAAGATCTGCCAGCCGTTTTCATTTACTTCTGGAGCAAGTTTCAAGGGATTTTTCAAGGAACAAATCAGTGGACTTTCCTTCAGAACATTTTATGCAATTAATGCTGTAATTAATTCAGACCAACGGCTATCTTTGACAGAGCAATTTTCTATTCAGACTCAGAGAATAAAAGATAGAATGTTTTTGAATCAGAAAATAGAGATAGACAAGAACAAGAGAATAGAGATTGACAAGTACAGGACACAACTCAATACACAGAGACTCTCTCAATCTTCTGTCAACAAGAATTCAGAAGAACACTCATCAAAAAGAGATCAAGCTTTCAAACATTTTTCAGATCTCTTCAGCTCTCAAGTGTTCAAGGCCAACATCATCTCAAGACTCCAGACACTCAACATTTCAGCTTGCTGAAATCATCTTTTGCTGGAGATCTATCTTTGAAGGCCTATCACCCTCAGCAAAGCTCATTTTCCTGAAGATTTCAAGGACTCAGGGGGAGCTTTGACAAACATCACTGAATCCACATAGTCTTCTCAGTTGCTTGAGAAAGAGAAGACTGCCATCACTCTCTCACCCCCATTTTGTAAAGGGTTTTTCAAACTCCCTTCAAAAGTTTGAATCTGGTTTTTGAGCATCTTGTCAAAAGCTCATTGGTGGCAAGACACCTGATCAAAAAATCTGATTTGGTTTTTGAGCACCTTATCAAAAGCTCATTGGTGCCCAGGACACCTGATCAACTCATCCTGCAGTGGATTCCTACCTAGGGTGGTAGAAGAGTGGATGTACCCAAGTTGGGGAACCACTATATTTCCTTGTGTCATCTGGTTTTGCATGTTTTCTGTTTGTTTCTGGCCTAGATTTTCTTGTGCTTAATTTCTGCATAGCTTAGTTTTATTTCTGCTTCCCTGCTTACACTCATTACAACAACTGTTGTAAAGCTTTGCAAAAGTTTTTCTTTGAATTTTAAAAAGCACCATATACTCTATTCACCCCTCTTTAGAGTATATCAGATCTAGTTTCCCCTTTCACATGGTTCTATTGACCCTCTCGGTCTGCCCATCCATTTGCGGATGGAAGGCTGTGCTGAATTTCAGCTTTGTTCCCAACATTTGTTGCACTAGCCTCCAATCATTGGATGTGAACCGCCCATCTCGGTCACTCACGATGCTGCGGGGTACACCATGAAGTCGTACTATGTTATCCACATAAAGTTTCGCCAACTTCTCCACCGGATCATCCTTCCTATGCGGAATAAAATGTGACACCTTCGTTAACCGATTAACGACCACCCATATGGTGTCGTTCCCCTTTTGCGACCTTGGCAAACCGTGCACAAAGTCCATAGAGATGTCGTCGAATTTCCACTCCGGAATAGGCAAGGACTTAAGAAATCCTCCCGGCTTTTGGCACTCCGCCTTCACCAAGGCGCAAGTTTGGCACTTCGCTACGTAGAGCGCCACATCCTTCTTCAAACACGGCCACCAAAACAGTTTCTTCACATCGCGGTACATCTTCGTGCTCCCCGGGTGAATCGAGTACTTGGTATGGTGTGACTCGTACATCAATTCCACCCGCAAATTACCCACACTTGGGACGCACAGACGACCGTCTTTCCAAAGTAATCCATCCTCCACGACGAATTGGGAATTTGACCCATCCAGAGTCTCTACCATGAACTGCTTCATATGAGCATCCATATCCAAAGCCTGCCGAATACGATCAGCAAGGTCATATTGGACTTCAGTCCAATTCAGAACTGCTTCAGCACTTGATTGCCTATCCACACAAACAATCTCCAACGCCTCAAACTCCCGCACCAACCGCTCATCATACACTGATAGCCAATTGGCTTGAGCTGGGGCTCGGCGACTCAACGCGTCTGCAACCGCATTCCCTTTACCAGGCATGTAGTGGATCTTGAATGTATAGTCCCCCAGGAACTCCATCCATCTACGTTGCTGCATATTCAGATCCTTCTGATCAATAAGATACTTCAGGCTCTTGTGATCGGTGTAGATATCAATCTTCACACCATACAAATAGTGTCTCCACAGCTTCAAGGCAAAAATCACGGCCGCTAACTCCAAGTCATGGATCAGATAGTTCCTTTCATGCACATTTAGCTGTCTCGAGCCATAAGCTATTACACATCCGTATTGCAGTAGTACGCAACCCAAACCGCTGCCCGAAGCATCACTGCAAATCTCATAGCCTTCGGTCCCACATGGCGAACTCAGCACAGGCGGTGTGGTCAACCGACACTTCAACTCCTCAAAAGCTCGCGCGCACTCCGGCGTCCAAACGAACTTATGCTCCTTCCTTGTCAAAGTAGTGAGAGGTAATGCTATCTGCGAGAAGTTCTCTACGAAGCGCCTATAATAGCCGGCAAGCCCCAGAAAGCTCCGGACTTCCTCTACCGTAGCAAGCTCAGGCCACTCTCGTATCGCAACAATCTTCGCCGGATCCACAACAATACCCTATCCACTCACTATATGATCGAGGAACGCCACTGAGGATAACCAAAACTCGCACTTTGAGAACTTGGCATACATTTGATTCCTCCTTAGCGTCTCCAAAACCAAATGAAGATGCTTGAAGTGGTCTTCCTCACTTTGCGAGTACACCAAAATATCCTTGATGAAGACGATCACAAAATGGTCCAAGTACTCCCTGAAAGTCCTGTTCATCAAATCCATGAACACTGACGGCGCATTAGTCAGCCTAAACGGCATGACCGTAAACTCATAATGCACGTATCTCGTACTAAATGCTGTCTTCGGGATATCACTCTCCCTTATTCGCAGCTGATAGTACCCAGCCTTGAGATCCAACTTCGAGTACACCGTCGACCCGACTAACTGATCAAAAAGATCATCAATCCGGGGAATCGGGTACTTGTTCTTCTCCGTCAACTTGTTGAGCTCCCGATAATCAATACATAGCCTCAAGCTTCCATCCTTCTTCTTAACAAAGAGGATCAGCGCGCTCCAAGGCGAAGAACTCGGGCGCACATACCCTTGCTCCAACAACTCTTACAGTTGAACTTTCAGCTCTGCCATTTCCTTAGGCGCTAGCCGATACGGAGATCGTGACACAGGTTTTGCACCTGGCACTAGCTCAATCGTGAAATCTATCTCCCGCTGAGGCGGGGCTCCAGGAAGATCTGCGAGGAACACATCAGGGTATTCTGATATCACTGAAATACAATCCAACGCGGGCTTCGGCTTTGCAACCTCCACTAGTGTAAAGAACAGTTCTGCACGGGCACGAACCGCCTTCACCACCTGAAAAGTAGACATCAACGTCTTGCTCGACCCCTTTAAGCCCGTAAAAGTCATTTCACGACTTGCTCCCAGCTTGAGTTCCTTGCGACCGCAATCGATATAGGCTTGCTGCTCCGAGAGCCAGTCCATGCCAAATATGACGTCGAACTCCACCAACGGAAGTAACGACGCTTGCAGGTCGAACTCCTGATTCCCAATACGAATCTTAACATCGCAGATCCTATCCGTGCGCATCGAACACCCATTGGGCAATAACACATCCAACTTAGCCTTCGCCATCGAAGAAGGGACTCCGATGCGTGATATAAATCCTTCGGACAAGAAGGAGTGTGAAGCTCCCGTATCGAAGAGTGCTCTTGCCGGATTTTCACAAATCAAAACAAATCCTAAATAAGCAGTGGTAAGGTAACATGCGCATAACAAGTATTTAAAGAAATTGACTTGCTATAAATTAAATCGTACCTGTCACCACATCAGCCTGTTTGATGGCCTCCTTTTGGCCAAGATTATACACCCTTGGTTGGGCCGGAGCATAGTGGGACGCGGTCGACTCCACCGCCTTGCCCTTCTCTTCATAGGTCGCTCCCGGCCTTCTCTCGGACTTAGGACGTCCGCTCCAATAGTCACGGGCAAAGTGACCCATCTTTCCACAAGTAAAACACGCGCCAGGGGTCTGACTCTTAGTCGCCCCAGAAGCACCAGAAGGAGCTGGACCCGAAGTTCTATGCTTCTTGAAGGACCTCCAATAGCCGGACTTTGAAGTAGTCGGCACTTTGAATTCAGATTTCCTATCACCCAATCTTTTCTTTGCTTGTACATTCTTCATGTCCTTCTCCAAGGACCGGGCAGTGTTGACCAAGGTTAAGAAACCCTGCGTCATCGGCCCCGAGAGTAGTAACCTCAACTCATCTCTCAACCCTTCATAGAAGCGATTAGTCTTGCGCTCCTTATCCACAATAGTGGAGCTAGCATAACGACTCAGACGAGTAAACTCGTGGATATATTCATCCACGCTCCTCTCACCCTGAACCAACTTCAGAAACTCATTCTCCAACGCTATCCTCTGCGCTGAATGGAGGTATCTAGCCAAGACCAATCTCGAGAACTCCTCCATCGAGACATCAACCAGTTGCCTACATCTCAATAAGTGCAGCTCCAAACCTTCCCACCACATTCTCGCTTCACCGTCCAGAAGGAACGTAGCGATGGTGGTCATTTGCCACTCCTCCGTCTCCGTTGCTGTCATGACTCTCTTCACCCTGGAGAGCCAGTCTTCAGCTTGAGATGGGGTTCCCAACCCCGAGAATACCAGAGGGTTAAAGCTCATTACATGCTTAAGCTGCCTCTCGGTTGCCCTCCTTGGCACCAACAGTTCCACTACCCCTTGTTCCACTCTCCTCGGCTCAACCTCTGGAAGAGGTTCCTGCTCCATCGCAGGAGCGGGCTGCTGTGTTTGCCTTGCAGGCTGCGCATTTATCATGGCCAACACTGCTTCGGCCACCAATCATAAGTTCTCAGCCGATAGAGGTGTTGCAGGAGCAACATCTGGTGCACTGCTAGCCTCAGAAACTCGACGTTCCGACGGCCCAGCACCACTTCTGGTCACCTATAGCGGTACAAAACACCGTTAAGCGACCAAATAAAATTGCAAACAGCAATTATAGGAACACGCAGGTTCCCCAAACACGTGTATTTTCATTCCTAAGTGGACATTCATGGGTTCTTTTACCGTTATAACGATGACACACACAATGTGCTCACCACCCCTTAAAAAGAATTCGCCCACGAATTCATCTGAAGCCCGACCAAAACCAGGAGTCTGATACCAAATTGTAACACCCCCTATCCGTCGCATAGCATATAGCAGTAGGTCCGGCCGGGGCCCGACGTCGTATGCCACAGACAGACCGGGTGGTTACTCATGGAAACCATCCAACCAATCATAACGTCCTACACAGAGCATTCTAGCGGAAGCAGTTTATAAAAGTTGCAATAAAGAACCCAGCACTAAAGCATGAATGTCCACTAATACCAAATAGGAATGTTATACATACACCAATACAAGCCTTAAGGCCTTACAAAATGGTTCACTTGATATTACATGATTTACAAACCACGGCACGCAGGCCGGTCATACATGAATAAAAGCAGTAAACACTCCACTTAGGCCTTCGAGGGCCGGCTTCGCAAATTGGGCTTTAGCCCGCTATTGACCGCTTGGTCCAGCAGCACCTGCAAGCAACAAACCACCGCACGGTGGCAAAACAAGGCAACGGTCAGCAATGCTGACCAAATTATAACGATCCCGCCCCCAACTCAGGGCGGCGATGATCCTTCCCTGCATTTCATTAGCATAAGCGAGCAATATAGCACTATTCATTTCATCACAGACATTGCCTCGCACGGCCACACGCCCCGTGCTCTCAGGGCACATTCTCGGTTAACGGGTCGATGTCACGTCAATTAAAGCCATAGACATTCCGGACTCACCACCGCCACTTTGACGGCCAAACCTATGAGCATTTTGTCTTCCCGGCATGGGTCACGTCAATTTAAGCCATAGACTGCCGAAGACCCTCATCTATGCCAACGACAAGTGCCACGTAACTTTAGGTCTCTTTAACCCGAATGATATAGAAGTGGGTACGGTTCCGTCTAACCCGTGCTCACGTCGCAATGATAATTTAAGCCATTTGCGCGGGTCAAACTTCTCCCGAGTCCCATTTTCGTCACACATTTCACATAACCCGGTTATGTTCAAGTTGGATCTCAGGCCTCCATGTTGGCAAGATCACGCATCCGCCCAGTTTTCCGGGTGCACCTTTGGGTTAATCCCCAAGGCTCCCTGTTGCAATTTACCGTGTAGAAAAACCCGAAAAACAACCAATAGCACGGAGTCTTCTCCGGCATTATGCAATGCAATATCACCGATCCAGACCAACATGTCCGGATAGGCTTCACACATCATGCCTATGTCCGTTCTCGCTTACGGACTCTAAACAACGGGGACTTCACATATCTACCCGAAGGAACGCCTCCAACTCACCGCAAACTCGCGAGAGCGGGCTTCCTATGCAAAGAAGGAGAGCTACTCATGCTCAAGAAGAGAATCGTTACCCTTGCGTTCTTCTTTGGCGCCATGGAAAAGTAAGCAGATGAAAAGCACCGCACTAGCTTTGCCTCCGTGGATCCAGAGTCGGCTCGCGATTTGGAGCTTTGAAGCTCCTCCAATGGCCGGATCTAGCTTCTTCTTCCTTCCTTGGCTCTCCTCTCTCTCTAAGCTTTAGAAAGATAACAACTCATGAAAAGTGAGGGTTTCTAAGGCCCAATCCCGGGTATATCCCATCAGGAACAACCCCCAGCCGTTGGATCATCAATTAAAGAAACAAACGGCTTTGATTCGGGACTGAAATGTCCAATCTCGACCGCACACGGCCTGGCACACGCCCGTGTCCAGGGCCGTGTGCCTCATTCGCCGTCAAAATCGACTCGCTTGGAACAACACACGGGCATCGAACACGCCCGTGTTCGACCTGACATGCCCGTGTTCCACCTGACACGGTCGTTAGGCCGGCCGTGTACCCCCATCGATTTATCCCGAAAACAACCCGAGCACTGCACGGGTCCTAGGACACGCCCGTGTCCTTGCCCGTGTCTACCTCAACACGCCTGGGATCCAGGCCATGTACACGGTCTAGACACTCGACACTTCGTCGAGCGAAGATCGTCGACCTGATGACATGACCTTGAACACGCCCATGTTCTAGGACATGTGCCTTGTCTCGACACATTGTCGAGCAAATATCATCGAATCCCCGGGACGAGTGTCGACACGGGTCATCACGCACTACGACACGCCCGTGTCGCAGGCCATGTGCCATGTCTCGACACTTCGTCGAGCGCAGTGTCGACTTCACGGGCTGAGTGTCGACACGGGTCGACACGCCCTGCGACACGCCCGTGTCGCAGGCCGTGTGCCCTGTCTCAACACAATGTCGAGCGCAATTCGTCGACACCCTGGGCCGATCGTCGACACGGCCTTGACACGCCTGACGACACGCCCGTTTCGCAGGCCGTGTTCTCTGCTCGACGATCGTCGACTCCAAAATTGTCGACCTCACGACCAACTCGACGACACAAGCCTGACACTCCCTGGGATACGCCCGTGTCCCAGGTCGTGTGCCTCCTGCCGAATCCAAAACTGGCCCAAAACGTCACCCGTCGCTCCTTTGAGTTTCGGGGCGTTACAGGCTAAATCTAAATCATTTTTCAATTTGATATTCTCAGCAAATAGGTTATCAAATTCAACCTGTCTATCTCTAAGTATTTTGATTTCCTTTTCTGACATGATTAAATCATTACACAAAGATTTAAATTCAATTTTGAAATCTTCTGAATTTAAATCAAATGAGGAGATTACCCGATCTTCCTCAGATTCTGATTCTTCTGCTTGTTCCTCATCATCAAATTAGCTGCAGGAGGCATTGATAGCCATGAGACAAACTTCCCTTACTTTTGCCTCTTCTTCATCTTCACTAGAGCTAGAAGATGAGCATTCTTCATCTGTGTCACTCCAGGTCTCAGCAATGAAACCATTCTCCTTCCTTTTATGCTTGCTGGAGGAGGGTTTGTTGTAGTGTTGTTTCCTGGTTTCTTTTATCTTCTTCTCTCCTTTTTTTGGTTCTCTAGACACTCTAAAATAAAGTATCCTGGCTTCCTACAACTAAAACAAACAACTTCTTTAGTTGGTGTCTTGTCATACCTTGGCTTGTCATCTTGCCTAGATGACTTTCTTCTAAAGTCCTTCTTTGCCATTTTGTAAAATCTCTTGGCTAAGAGACTCAGAAGTTCTTCACTGGCTGTTGAAGCTTCTGATTCTTCTGAAGCTTTGAAAGCTATGTTTTGCTCCTTTCTTGCTGCTAAAGGAGTCTTCTGTTCTACAACTTCTCTTTTATTTATTAGTTGCTCATATGATTTGAGCTTTTCAAGAAGAGATTCAGTGGAAATCTCATTTAAACTTCTAGCCTCCTTGATTGGCCATATTATTGAATCCCATGAGCTAGGGAAGCACATGAGAATTTTTTCATTGACTTCTGTGAGGGTGACGTCTTTGTCCAGAGTCTTCAGCTCATTGATGATTGAGCTTAGTCTGTTATACATGTCACTCACAGACTCAGATTCTTCTTTCTTGAAGTTTTCATACTGGGAGATGAGATTTGATCTCCTATCTTTTCTCATATCTGCTGATCCAGCAACCATTTGGTTAAGAGAATCCTAGATAGCTTTGGCAGATGTGCACTCAGCCACTTTCTGGAATATGTCATCTGACATAGTCTGTGCTAAGATGTTCATGGCCTTGGAATCTGCTATCTTGGCCTTCTTTTGTGCATCTGTCCACTCAGGTGGTGGAACAACATATGTGCTGGAACTTGCAGTAGTGGTAGCCACTGGAGCTGGTGGTCCTGTCAAAATAGAATTGTATATGTCTTCATCAATAGAGTTCATATAAAGCCTAATTCTTGCATTCTAGATAGCAACCTTATTCAGGTTGCAGACTGGAGGTCTGGTGCTTGCATAATCTTTGTTTTGTGTCATACTATGGAATAAACAGAAAAACTGGGAAAAAGAAAATCAGATCTTACAGGGATCTTTTGGTTCAAGTGTTAGCTTGTACAACCAAATGAACACCCCTCTGATACCAATTGAAAGATATGGTATAGCACTGATATCAATAGACAAATAAGGGGATAGATATGATTACTCTAGAGGGGGGTGAATAGAGTAACTTAAAACTTTTGGCTGTTTTAGAAATTTATCAGAGTAATAAAATAGGTGATAATTATAGTAGTATAAAAGAAAATGTAACCTAAGCAAATCTATACTATCACAACAAAGCAAGAACAAAAAGAAAATAGGCAACCAGACAACACAAGAATTTTATAATGGTTCCCCAAACTGGGTACATCCACTCTTCTACCATCCTGGTAGGAATCCACTATCAGGTTTTTGATCAGGTGACTGTCACCACAAGATCTATTTCCAGAGAGATCTCACAACCCTTTAGGCTTTTGATCAGGTGCCCAAAAACCAAGAATAAATTTTTGAAGGGAGTTAATAAACCCTTTTATAGGAGGTGAGAGAGTTGATGATGTTTTCTCTTTCTCTAATCAACAGAGAAGACTTTAGTTGATTTTTGGTGTCAAAGTTCCTTTTGAAATGACTTGAAGCCTTGCTCAAGGTGTAGGTCTTCAGCCTTAACTTAAAGTGAACCAGGAATTTCTGACTGATTTAAATTTGTTGTCCTTGAATGTCCCTGGAGTAGAAGTTGAAGAAGACTCTTGATGTATGATTGTTGTTCTTCTTCAGTCTTCATAAAGTACAAGGGGAAAACAAAATGTTTTCTGTACAGGGAGAGAATTCTGTATCGTTTCTCTGTAAGTTCTTTCTTGTGTTATCGCTTCTTATCTGAAAAGAGAAAATCTCCTTTATATTCTGCTATCAAAAATTCTCCTTTGAAAATTTGAATTCCAAGCATTAATTGCTGATTGATCTGGAGAATGAAATGGCTGGAATATTCATTAAAGAGTTTCCCAACTGTCCTAATAAATTAAGCAAGTAATTAACCCTAATGAATACCATAATTAATACTGCCAATAACGGCTATATTCTGGGGAATATAAGCATTAATTACTCAGAGAATTACTGCTAAATAATGTAAGAAATAAGGACAGAACAAGGAAAACTGCTAAGTCTGGCTTGGGACAAAATTCATCGAGCTCTGAACAGAATTCATCGAACAGAGTTCCAAGTTCGTTGAGCTGAGAAGTCATATTCGTCGACTTGAGCTCAGCGAACTGCATTCTGCAAATAACTAGCCAATTATGCGCTCTAAGTTCGTCGAGCTAAGAAACTGTCTTCATCAAGCAGAGTTCAGAGAAACTAAACTGGAAAGAATATGTTGAAGTTGAACTCCAGATTTCATCGATCAGAGAATCTGTCTGAATGAGTAGATCATCGACCTGAGCTCGAATATCGTCGAGCTCAGCTTAGAGAATTAACTCTGAGTTCGTCGATCTGCGATCGACGATCGTCGAGCTGAGTTCGAAGAATTTTGAACTGATAATTTTAACTCTGAATTCTTCTAAGTCTGAGTCAATTTAGGTCCTCTGCTTGCTGGTCCATGAAGGTTGAACCTAATGACTTAGCCTAAACTCTAGGACTCATTGACTTGACCCTGGCTATATAATGTGGGTCAAACTCAACCTAATTAGTGAATCTAGCCCAAATCCAAACTAGGGATCCAACATAGACTTTCCTACCTAGACTATGAACTGGCATAGGACTAAATAGATCCATATGCAGGAGGTATAAACACCTTACCGAGTCTTTGGTATCAAGGCTCTGGAAGGAGGTCCTGGTCTGCTTTCCCTTTAGGCATGCTGAGCAGATACCCTCCTTAATGCACTTCACCTTAGGACCATTTCTCACTAACTCTTCACTAAAAGGTTGACTATGGTCTTGTAATTCAGATGAGCTAGCCTCTTGTGCC
This sequence comes from Platanthera guangdongensis, assembly GCA_039583875.1. Classification (NCBI taxonomy): domain Eukaryota; kingdom Viridiplantae; phylum Streptophyta; class Magnoliopsida; order Asparagales; family Orchidaceae; genus Platanthera; species Platanthera guangdongensis. Next base: position 55,291,268 of record CM077152.1, on the reverse strand, counting down.
ATTGGACACAATTTGAAGCTTTCTTATTTGCAACTTGGCATATAGGAGAGTCCTTACTCACACAAATAAAATTGATACAATAGACATTTCCTCTCCTAGTTCTTGTCAAGATGACCCCTTGGTCACTTGACCTCCTAATTTGGCACTCATCCTTGAGGAAAGAAATATTATATCCAAGATCACATAATTGGCTTATGATTATAAGGTTATGTTGCAAACCTTTCACATAAGCTACTTGTGTGATAGTGATTATGCCATTATATATCTTACCAAACCCTTTGGTTACTCCTCTTTCTGAACCACCAAAGATGACTTTGGGTCCATTTTCAACTGGAGTGTACTCCTTTAGCATGCTACTTGTTCCATTCATGTGCCTGGAACATCCACTATCCAAGTACCATATAGGGGTATGGCCACTTGGACTCACCTACAATAAATTATCTTTCCTTATGACCCAAATTCTTATTGGGTCCTAGGTGCAGGTTAGACTGAAATTAGACATGCCTACCTGCAACTCTTCTGACAGGTAAGCTAGCATTATCTCTCTCGACACTCTTATTATGTCAGCAATCAATAGCATAGTGTCCCACTTTGCCACAGCACTAGCACTCATAAATGTTGTACCTTCTTTTAAGGGCTGTCTTTACAGCATAGTATTCAACAGCTCTCATTCCAGCAGGTACAATAGCCTTTTTCTTAATTTTTCCAGCCACAGACTGATTTGGGATTTGTCTGGCATCAGAGGTACTAGAGATATCTTGGACCCTATCAACAACTGCCTTCTTTTTAGAGTGCAAGTTCCTGATAGCTTCAGATATACCCAAGTCTGGTGTGCTGACAGACTTTCCTTTATTCTGATTGTGGACTGGTAGACTTTGAGAATGGGTTGCAGCCTTATTTTTGAGTGTTGGCGTTGGTACACCAAACACAAATGGTCCAGGATGGGCCATTTGGATTTCTTCATGGGCTGTCTTATAGGAACTGGCACCCTTTCCATTCCTAACACCATACTCCCAGTGACCATAAATGCTCTCATGGTCATACCTGTTAAATGGTAGCACCACTTTCCTGAAAGGAATTGGAGGCTTGGAGGCTAGTGGCTGCACTGGAGCGTTGCCCTTTCTTTTGGAATAGGCAGCTCTAGTTCTTCCTTTGAAGCCTAACCCCTTCTTACCCTTTTGGGAGGAGAAGTAATCAATCAAAGGCAACACTGAACATGGCTTTGAGAACTTAGCCACTAGCTCCTTCTCCTTTTGGATTTTCCTTCAAGATTCCTAATGTGGTCATTTTTGAAGGTGATTGTGCCCATCTGAATAACAATGATGTTTTTCAGATTGCTGACTTCTTTTATCTTCAGGTTCAGCATGTTTGCTGAGTCTGAAACAGCCAGCTTCAGAGAGGCAATCTCCTCAGCATGTTTTTTAGGCTAGGAGTCTGCTTCTCTTCAGTGCTTGTAGGAGTTCACCATAATCATCAATTAATTGATTGACATCTCCTTTAGATTTAGAACCATATTCATCTCTTGATGCAGATGATTCTAATTCTGGACTAGTTGCATAATCTGACAAAGAAGGTGTAGAATGTACCTTATTAGGGCCAGGCTGCTCCTGACTGGGTCCTTCCTCAGTCAGCCATCAACCCAAGACAATGGCTGACTTCTTCTCCTTCTTCAGATCTGGCAGCATCATCAACTTCTCCAGTGATTACAGCCAGCATCTTTAAGAAGTCTGCTTCTACAGATTCTTCTTCAGCAGTAAATAGCCCAATATAGGCTTCAGCTTCATCTACCTCTTCTAACTCTGATTATGAGGAGACAGTACAACTCTTTTGCTTCTTGATAATAAAAGACTTCTCCTTCTTGCCTTTTTGCTGATGTTCCTTCTTTCCACCAACATCCTTTATTTTGACAGGGCAGTCGGCTATGACATGCCCTGACTTGCTGCAATAATAACACACCACTTTAGAAAAAGTATGTTTACTTAGTTTAGAGCCATACCTGTCCTCTTTAGAGGATTTCTTCTTGCCCTTGTATTAATCTTCCTTGGTGAAAGTACAGCTAGATCTGATATACTTTAGAGGGGGGTGAATAGAGTATATGATGCTTGAAAACTTTTTACAACAATTGTTGTAATCTGAGTGAACAGGGAAGCAACTATTAAATCTAATCACAAAATAACCTACAACAGAGATTAATCACAGATCTAAACTAATCACAAAACAATCACAGCCAGAAACAAAAGATAAAGACAAGCAAGCCAGAAGACACAAGGAGCTATAGTGGTTCCCCTAAACTTGGGTACATCCACTCTTCTACCACCCTAGGTAGGAATCCACTGCAGGATGAGTTGATCAGGTGTCCTGGGCACCAATGAGCTTTTGATAAGGTGCTCAAAAACCAAATCAGATTTTTTAATCAGGTGTCTTGCCACCAATGAGCTTTTGACAAGGTGCTCAAAAACCAAGCACAAACTTTTGAAGGGAGTTTGAAAAACCCTTTACAGAGATGGGGATGAGAGAGTTATGGAAGTCTTCTCTTTCTCAGAGCAGCTGAGAAGACTATGTGGATTTGATGTTGTCAAAGCTCCCCCTGAGTCCTTGAGATGTTCAGGAAATGAAGCTTTGCTATAGGGTGATAGGCCTTCAGAAGTTGATCTCCAGCAAATGATGATTTCAACAACAGCTGAAATGTTAGGTGTCTGGAGTCTTTGAAAGATGTTAGCCTTGAACACTTGAATCACAAGAGATCAGAAGATTTCAGATTTGTCGATCTCCTTTTGTGTGTGTTTTTTTTGAGAGAATTCTTTGAGACAGAGAATATTTTGTTCTTGTTCTTCTTGTCTGTATTGTCTCTTCTGATCTGTGTTCTGAGTGATGGAGAGATTCAAAAATCTTGTATTTTATTCTCTGGTACTGAATAGAAAATCATCCTCTGTCAAGAATAGCCGTTGGCCTGTCATTAATTGCATCCTTAATTGCAAATGTCTTCTGGGGGAAAGTCTAATGAAACATTCCTTGATAATCCCTTGAAACTTGGTCCAGAATAAATGAAAACGGCTAGAAAATCTTCTGAATTAATTGCTGAATAACTCCTAAATTTGAATCTTGAAAAATCCTTTAACTCATCAGAAAAACGTCGAACTGAGCTCTGCTATCGTCGAACTGAGCTCAGCGATTTGGACTTAGACAGCAACAAAAAGCGTCGATCTGAGCTCAAAGATCGTCGAACTGAGCTCAGAGATAGAGAATCAATACTGAGTCAAGATCGTCGAACTGAGCTCGAAGATCGTCGAATGGAGTTCGACGATTTGTTGAAGTTGAGCTCAGCGATCATCGAATGGAGTTCGACGATCTGTCGAAGTTGAGCTAGACGATCGTCGATTGGAGTTCGACGATTCGTCGTACTGAGCACGACGATATGGCTTGGTCTTCAAACAGAAAATCCTTGGTCTTGAGGGCAGCTTCCAAACCTAAGTACTAACCCTTAGACTCAATTTTAATTGACCTTTAGATCTATACAGGAGGTCAAAAACAGGTTTCCTAGAGACATAGTGATCCTGACCCAAATTAGTAATAGGGTGTTCCAACAATCTCCCCCTATTTGGGTTAGGATTAATATTTACATAACTTGGAAAAAATTAAATAACAACATACAAAGCAACAAAACAGAAAAACAATAAGCAGGACATAGTAGAACCACAGATGTATATCATCTCAGACAGAGTTCAGAATTCAGAATGATTGTCACCTTACATAGTTATTTCTTCTCCTTGCTCTTTATAAGTTTGATTTCTCTATTGGGGTTAAGAGCTTCCTTTTTGGATCTGGTGTCATCTGCTGCACATAAAGAGGTTTGTTGTTTGGGCCTTGGAACTACAGCTTCAGGATGTAGCTCCATATATCTATCAGAATCAAAGAATTTGCTTGAGCCATATCTTTCCAATTCTTTCTTTCTCTGTTCAGACAGTGTAGTGATGTTGGAGGAGTCTCTTCCTTGCTCTTTAGCTTTCTTAATCTGGTTCAGTGCAGCAAGCTCTTTCATCCTGGCAGTCCAAGCAGTTAGATTATTTTCAGGATCTTCAAAGGGCACTGGTGGCTCATATCTATTGGATGGATTATCTTGAGGAGGCCTGGATGAAACTACTTCCTTCAGTTTATAGGGAAAAAGACCTGAGGTTTTGTCTGATGAGGTTTGTCCTTCCCTGGAGTAAGGATGTTGCCTTGAATAACCTTTTGAATAAACCTGGACTTTCCTTTGATTTCCTCTACAGTTTCCTCTTCTGGATTGAGAACCTCTAGACTGGCTTCCCCTATGATAAGGTCTTGTATGTGGCTAATAGGGGGTTTGGCTTTTAGCATGAGGTTGAGCAGCTGAGCTTCCACCTGCACCTGCATCAGGAGGAGGTGGTGGAGGAGGATGAGAATGATGAAACTGGAAAGATCCTTTTTCATACTTCCTCTTTTTCTTCATGGCTTTAAGGTTATTCTTTGAATACTGCATCCAGTGCTCAGTTATGGGGCAATCATGAAGAATATAATATGGAATGTCATTGTTGTCCTTGACTTTGGCTAGAGGTACTCTTTTCATGGCTTTGCTCCTTACCTTTCTCTTTCTGGCAATAGTGGCAGAGGAGTCATCAGAGTCAGTCTTGAACTCATCACTTTCAGAACTTTGCTCATCATAAAGAGCATCAATCTTTTTCATCAAGTCTTTCTATAGTTGAGTTGAAGCAGAGAAACAGCAGAGGTTGGAGCAGTAGATACAACACTTGTAGCAATTGAAATTGAAGCAGAAGCAGTAGCAACAGACACAGAAGGTTCTGGAGCAGCACTCTTAGAAGGTATAGCAGCAGTAATATCAGCAGAAGTTGGGGCAGCAACAGTTTCAGATACCACAATATCAGCAACATCAGGAATATCATCAGCAAACACAGAAGGCTCAAAGTCATGTGTCTCTGTCATATGGATATCATCAGAAATTGGAACAACAGTAGCATCATTATTGACAGCAGTAGCAGGAACAGCAACCATATTCTCATCAGGAGTAGTAGCAGCATATACTGAGTTGACAAAAGAAGTTATAATGATGGTATCACAACATGAGAAAGGCACAAGGGCCTTGGAGAGATCCTATGGGGGCTGGAAAACAACTCTATGTGGAAAACAAGCTTTCTCTGGAAGACAACTGAAATGTATTGAATCAAACACTAAAAGTAAGGACCTGATGTCCACTGGGAAGACTGCAACTGGAGGTGGAACTGGAGCTTGAGGAAGAACAGCAGCAGCAGCAATAGAAACTGAAGAAATAGCAGGCAAGCTCACTTCATAGGGCATCTCCCCCTGCCTAGATTAAGATAAGGCTAGATCAAGGCACACTGATGAAGGGGTTGCCTGAGGGAATAAGGAGGAGAGCCTGGCAGAAAGAGCTGCCACTGACTGGAGTAATGGAGCCAAGGAGGTCTCCAATAGAAGAGATAGCCTGGGGGCTAGCAATTCATATATCCTGTCAGCTAGGGCTGAAAGATCTACTTTCTCAACAGTGATGTGAGGAGAGGTAGAGGATGGAGGTGGAGCTACTGGAGATGGTGGTGGATGGTAGGAGTGATGGTTGAGGTGTGGGTAAAGTGGTGATGGAGGACAATAGGATTGAGATAGATGGTGTGAAGGTGGGTTGATCAATGATCTCTTGTAGAAGTTCCTGGTAAGATGTTGATGAGGAGGGTAGCTCAAGAGGAGATGAGGGTGAGTCATCCATGAAGGAATCATCAATAAGATTGAATGATGGAATTGTGGATGTTTCAATATCTGGTGGAGGGTAGGAATATAATGGATGGAATGGTTCTTCTGTGACAGTTGGAATTGGAGATATTATTGATGTTGGAGAAGGGCTGGAGATGATGATAGTGGATGGAATTTGAATGGTGGATGGAACTGGAGAAGATGGAATTGGAGGAGGAGAGGAGGCAGCAGCAGGCAAGTCATCTGCAGGGGCAGAGACTTGGGGGGAAGTGACTATTACAGTCCTGGTGCCTGAAGGTGTGCTTGAAGAGGGCCTGCTGGGCTTGATGATCTGCCTGTCCCATTTACCAAATAGGGCACAGGACAATCTCTTAGATGCATTAATGTGTATCCCAGATGATACAAGCAGAGTAGGGCATCTGTTCTGCAGAAAGAGGCCTAAAATCCTCCCAAAATTCACAAAATTCTTATTAATTTTCTTTTTAATCAAATCAAAGAAAACCTCTCCCCAGTTCAAATTCTTCTTGTCCACTATGGCTCCCATTAATCATAGCTGATACCTAGAAATGGTATCATGTGCTGAGATGGAATGGTTCTTCTGTGACAGTTGGAATTGGAGATATTATTGATGTTGGAGAAGGGCTGGAGATGATGATAGTGGATGGAATTTGAATGGTGGATGGAACTGGAGAAGATAGAATTGGAGGAGGAGAGGAGGCAGCAGCAGGCAAGTCATCTGCAGGGGCAGAGACTTGGGGGGAAGTGACTATTACAGTCCTGGTGCCTGAAGGTGTGCTTGAAGGGGGCCTGCTGGGCTTGATGATCTGCCTGTCCCATTTACCAAATAGGGCACAGGACAATCTCTTAGATGCATTAATGTGTATCCCAGATGATACAAGCAGAGTCGGGCATCTGTTCTGCAGAAAGAGGCCTAAAATCCTCCCAAAATTCACAAAATTCTTATTAATTTTCTTTTTAATCAAATCAAAGAAAACCTCTCCCCAGTTCAAATTCTTCTTGTCCAATATGGCTCCCATTAATCATAGCTGATACCTAGAAATGGTATCATGTGCTGAGTGCTTAGCCAACAAAACCATCCCAACTACATCAGCCAAGAATCTATATTCCACAGACAGGTTTTTCTTCAGCAGCTTGCTAGGGTTAGCCTCAGAATGACCCATTCTTGCATGCAAATCAGCAAATTCCTCTCCAGATAAATCAGCAGAATCCCTTCCAGAGCTTAACTCAAAAACTTCTGTCAGAATAGTTGGGGTCAAGGGTACCTGGGTGCTAGAAATTGATCCAACTATGGTGTTTTAATCCTGGTTGTGGGCAGTGTAAACCCATTCCTTAATCTCATCAGCAGCAAGTTTAATCCTGGTGGTCATGATTGTATCAAGTTTCTGCTCCTTGAACAACTCCAAAATGTCCTGGAAAACTTGATCTGTTGTGCTGAAGGACTCCATGTCAATGTCAAAGCCAGCATCGAATTTCATTGCAGCAAGAACAGCAACAGAAATGGCCATGGTTACCTGCAAAGATCAACAAACAAAACTACCAAGTGTAGAAATGTTTGGAGGGAAAGAAAGTTTTTGCAGAGAAATCGAAAGCGCAAAAGGAGAATGACGGCGAAAAATGAATTTTATATTAGGGTTCGACGCAGAAATGGAAAGATCGTTGAACTCAGTTCGACGATCGGGGCTTCTAAAGGAATCTGAAGAGTCTTCAATATCGTCGATCTCCGTTCGACGATATTGGAGAGCGTCGAGCTCTGTTCGACGATAGTTCAGAGAACAAAATCGTCGAGCGCCGTTCGACGATCGCTGACCGGAAGAGATTGTTCATACTATCTGAGAAACGCTGAACTCAGGTCGATGATTTCAGAAATCGTCGATCTCCATTCGACGATCTGGGGGAAAATCATCGAGCGCAGTTAAGAGACCAGAAATACACTAGACACTAAGAAAAATCAAGATGTTTGCCTAGTCTTGGTCAATTTTGAAACTTTTAAAATCTTGGATATTATTTTAGACTTCCTCCATCTAACATTCCTAAGTGATTTAGGAAGAAGGTGTGTTTCTTTTCATCCAAGGGCTTGGTGAAAATATCTTCCCTTTGTAAATCAGTTGGGATATATTGAAGTTCAATTTTATTCTTCTCAACATTATCCCTTAAGAAGTGATGCCTAATTTCTATGTGTTTTGTCCTACTATGGAGGACTGGATTTTGAGCTATATAAATAGCACTGGTGTTATCACAAAAGATTTTAGACTTCTCTAAGTTGTAGCCATAGTCTAGGAGTTGGTTTTGAATCCACAAGATTTGTGAACAACAACTGCCTGCAGCCATATATTCAGCTTCAGCAGTTGAAGTTGACACAGAAGTTTGTTTCTTACAAAACCAAGAGACAAGTCTGTCACCAAGGAACTGACAAGTTCCACTGGTGCTTTTCCTGTCAATTCTGCATCCAGCATAATCAGCATCAGAAAATTCAGTTAAATCAAATGCTGAATCTTTTGGATACCAGAGACCTAGATTTGGACAACTTTTAACATACCTGAGAATCCTCTTTACTAATGTTAGGTGTGACTCTCTAGGGCTTACTTGGAACCTAGCACATATACATGTAGCAAACATTATATCAGGTCTACTGGCTGTAAGGTACAATAAAGAGCCAATCATTGCTCTATATGTTGTCTGATCAACAGGTTTCCCATGTTCATCAGCATCCAATACAGCATTGGTAGGCATGAGTGTTTTCATGCAAGATGCTTCAGACATACCAAATTTCTTAACCAATTCATTTGCATACTTGGTTTGAGAAATAAAGATGCCTTCAGCATGTTGTTTGACTTGCAATCCTAGGAAGAAGGATAGCTCACCCATGCTACTCATTTCAAATTTAGAATGCATTAGGTTGGAAAACCTTCTGCACAATTTTGAATCAGTAGAACCAAAAATGATATCATCTACATAAATCTGTACTAGTAGGGTATGAGACTTATAGGTTTTAATGGAAAGAGTTTGGTCTACTCTACCCCTTATAAATCCATTTTCCAAAAGGAAGCATGCTAGGGTCTCATACCATGCTCTAGGAGCTTGCTTGAGACCATATAATGCTTTGTTCAACTTAAAAACATAATCAGGATAAGTTGGAGAGATAAAACCTGGAGGTTGTCTGACATATAGTTCTTCTTTGATTTCTCCATTTAGAAATGCACTTTTGACATCCATCTGATATACCTTGAAGCCTTTATGTGCTGCATAAGCTAAGAAGATTCTGATGGATTCCAATCTTGCAACTGGTGCAAAAGTCTGATCATAGTCTATTCCTTCTTCTTGAGAATATCCTTGAGCAACTAGCCTTGTCTTGTTCCTTACAATTACTCCTTGATCATCCAGTTTGTTTCTGAACACCCACTTTGTTCCAACAATGGAGTGATCCTTAGGCTTTGACACTAGTTCCCACACTTTGTTCGTTTCAAATTGATGCAACTCTTCTTGCATTGCAATGATCCAGTGTGGATCTTGCTCTGCATCTTGAATGGACTGAGGTTCAATTTGAGATAGGAAGCAGGTGTGCAACAGATTTTGGTTGACCTGATTTCTGGTTTGCACACCAGCTGAGATGTCTCCAATTATTTGGGAAATTGGATGGTCTCTTGATGTTACTAAATCAACAGGGGGTGTTGATTGTTCACCAACCTGTGTTGTTGTTTCCTCTTGTGGTACAACAACTGGCTCTTCAAGTTGTTCTTCAATATATTGAATGCTTTCTTCATCTTCACTGCTTTCCACTTTTTGAGTAACCTGTAACTTGTTTAAGTCTTCAACAAGATAATGTTCCTGCAAAGGTTCTATGGTAGAAGTGTTCTTCTCCTTGAAAGACATGTTAGATTCATCAAATGATATATGAACATATTCCTCAATTTTTAGAGATGATTTATTATAAATCCTATAAGCCTTACTGATCATGGAGTATCCCAGAAACACTCCTTCATCAGCTTTAGCTTGAAATTTTGCTAAATATTTCTTGTCATTATTATGTATATAGCAAATACAACCAAAAACTCTAAGATAATCAACTTTAGGTTTCTTCCCTTTGAGTAATTCATAGGGAGTCTTTCCCTTTAGTTTATGTATCAAACTTCTATTCAGCACATAGTTGGAGGTGTTCACTGCCTCTGCCCAAAAGGATAGAGGAAGTTGAGCATCTGACAATAATGTAGTGGCAGATTCAATAAGGGTTCTATTTTTCCTTTCAGCTACCCCATTTTGTTGAGGAGTTCTAGGAGCTGAGAAAGTATGTCTGATCCCTTCACTCTGACAGAACTCTTGCATAAGAAGAGAATCAAACTCTGTCCCATGATCACTTCTGATCAGGGCAATGTGAGTATTGAACTCAATCTGTATACATTTGAGAAACTCTGTCAAACACTTAAAGTTATCAGACTTCTTCCTCAGAAAGAACACCCAAGTGAATCTAGAGAAGTCATCTACAACTACTAAAGTGTAAGATTTCCCTCCTAGGCTTTGTACTGTGATGGGTCCAAAGAGATCTATGTGTAACAGATACAAGATCCTAGGTGAATCACTCTTATTAAGTGACTTAAAAATATTTTTAGTTTGCTTGCCTAATTGACAAGCCCTGCAGAGTCCTTCCTTCTTGTAGGGGCCAGAAGGTAGTCCTCTAACAAGGTTGTCCTTGGATAGCCTAGCAATAGTTCTAAGGTTTAAGTGTCCTAGTCTCTTATGCCATAAAATATTAGGTCTACAGACAGAATTGAACAGGCAAATATCTACATCTGTTGAAAGAAAATCTACTAGATAGATATTACCTTTCCTTTTACCTGTCAACACAGTTGTGTTGTCCTCTGACTTGATCTTGCATAAAGCTTTGCTGAAGGTCACCTGGTATCCTTCATCACACAGCTGACTGATGCTTATTAAGTTGTGCTTCAGTCCTTCCACATAAGCTACCTTCTTGAATGTTACTGATCCAATCTAGACTGCACCATATCCTTTAGTTTGTCCAAAGTTTGAATCACCAAAGATAACTTTGGGTCCAAGCTTGGCTTTAAAGAATGTGAGGTTGTCCTTGTTTCTTGTCATGTGCTTAGAGCACCCACTATCCAGGTACCATTGCTGGTTAGATGTTGGATAGGTCTTCACCTGCACATAAAATAATTCATTTGTTTTTGACCCAGTTTACCTTGGGCCTAGGTTGATAACCTTTAAACTCTGAAATAAAAGACATCCCAGGTTGACTCTTATAACCTTCAGGATGATATCTCCTTGGAGGTATAATCCATTCAGTATAAGGGTTAAAGATTTGGGATGAAGGACCCCTAGGATTGGATTTTGATTTGCCCTTGAAAGAGTTTCCAGAGCTCTGATCTCTGTTCGACGATCGTGGAGCTGTGTTCGACGATCTTGGGTCAGATCGTCGAGCTCCATTTGACGGTCGACTTTGGCAGAGTTCAGGAATTTGAGATCGTCGACCTGAGTTCGACGATTTTGCCTGAGATCGTCGATCTGCGTTCGGCAATCGTCGAGCTCCGTTCGACGATTTTTGCTGGAACTTAGTTTTCTTGGGCAGATCCGAATTTTTCCTGGCTACCTCTACAACTCCCTTTCCTTTATCAGAAATGAACTTGATTGGAGTTGTTAGAACTAGGGGTTGGCTGGATGAAGCACCCAAGCCCAGTGTACTATTAAATCTGGAGTTCACTATGCTTGTGATGTCCATCAGCTTGATACTTCTCCCATTAAGGGATTCTTCAAGCTTCTTGGCCTCAGATAGCTCACCTTTCAGTGAAGCTATCTGCTCCCTGCAGCACTCCAACTCCTGAGAGAGTTTGAGGTTTTCTGACTTTAAGGTATTATGTTCAGATAAATGATTTCTGAGAGAGATAATTTCTTTCTCAGATTTTAGCAAGTCCAAACATAATGCTTTAAACTCAGATTTAAAGTCCTCTGAATTGAAATCAAATGAACTGATTACCTGGTCTTCTTCAAGTTGAGTCTCTGAATCTGACTCTGAGTCTTCTTCATCTGAATTATGTTGTGAGGCATTGATTGCCATCATGCAGAACTCCTCTTCTGCATCATCTTCATCATCACTGGAGCTGGATGAGGCTTCTGATTCCTCTTCAGTTTCACTCCAGGATTCAGCAACAAATCCCTTCCTAGTGTGTTTGTTTTTGCTTGAGGAGGGTTTCCCATTGCCATTCCTCTTGAAGTCTTTCTCCTTTCTTCTTTCTTTCTTGTCCCTTCTGTCCTTATTTTTGTTTTCTGGACAGTCAGGTACAATGTGCTCTGGTTTCCTGCAACCAAAGCAAACAATTTCTTTATTGATAGACTTATCATACCTTGGCTTATCATGCTCCTTGTATGATCTCTTTCTGAAGTCCTTTCTGGCCATCTTGTAGAATCTTTTTGCCAACATACTGAACAGTTCATCATTGCCTGTGACTTTGTCTTCAGGCTGATCTTCAGTTGCCTTGAAGGCTATTGTCTTCTCTTTTCTTGTGGCTGGTGAGGCAGCCTTCTGTTCTTCTTCTCTGTTCTTAATGAGTAGCTCATAAGATTTGAGCTTACCCAATAGAGCTTCTGTGGTGATCTCATTCAAACTTCTGGCATCCTTGATTGGCCAGATTCTTGAATCCCAAGTGCTAGGGAAGCACATTAGAATTTTATCATTAAGTTCAGTCAGTGATATCTCCTTATCCAAAGTCCTGAGTTCACTGACTATCAGACTAAGTCTATTGTACATATCTCCAACTGACTAAGCTTATCCCTTCTTGAAATTCTCATATTGAGATATGAGGTGGGATCTCCTCTCCTTTCTCTCATCAGCTGAGCCTGAGACTATTTAAGAGAGTTTATCCCAAATTTCCTTTGCTGAATTGCACTCAGCCACCTTTTGAAAGATGTCATCAGACATGGTCTAGGCTAAGATGTTCATAGCCTTGGCATCAGCTACCTTCCATTTCTTGATTTCAGCATCTGTTCCTGATGGAGGTGGAACAGCATTTGTATTTGAGTTCTCTGGAGGTCTTGGACAAACTGTCAAAACAGAATTAAAAATATCCTCGTCAATAGAATTCATGTATAATCTGATCCTTGCTTTCCAAAGTGCAAACTTGGATAGATTGCACACTGGAGGTCTGGTGCTAGCATAATCTTTGTTTTGGGCCATGATTTGTGAAAACAAAATCTAATAATAAACTCAAAAGAAAACAGATATAACTAGGAATCTTTGGGTTCAGGTGTTAGCCTTTGCAACCACCAAGGTGTGGTATGTTTAACCAACCTGGCTCTGATACCAATTAAAAGTGCAGCTAGATCTGATATACTCTAGAGGGGGGGTGAATAGAGTATATGGTGCTTGAAAACTTTTTACAACAATTGTTGTAATCTGAGTGAACAGGGAAGCAACTATTAAATCTAATCACAAAATAACCTACAACAGAGATTAATCACAGATCTAAACTAATCACAAAATAATCATAGCCAGAAACAAAAGATAAAGACAAGCAAGCCAGAAGACACAAGGAGCTATAGTGGTTCCCCTAAACTTGGGTACATCCACTCTTCTACCACCCTAGGTAGGAATCCACTGTAGGATGAGTTGATCAGGTGTCCTGGGCACCAATGAGCTTTTGATAAGGTGCTCAAAAATTAAATCAGATTTTTTGATCAGGTGTCTTGCCACCAATGAGCTTTTGACAAGGTGCTCAAAAACCAAGCACAAACTTTTGAAGGGAGTTTGAAAAACCCTTTACAGAGATGGGGATGAGAGAGTTATGGAAGTCTTCACTTTCTCAGAGCAGCTGAGAAGACTATGTGGATTTGATGTTGTTAAAGCTCCCCCTGAGTCCTTGAGATGTTCAGGAAATGAAGCTTTACTGTAGGGTGATAGGCCTTCAGAAGTTGATCTCCAGCAAATGATGATTTCAGCAACAGCTGAAATGTTAGATGTCTGGAGTCTTTGAAAGATGTTAGCCTTGAACACTTGAATCACAAGAGATCAGAAGATTTCAGATTTGTTGATCTTCTTTTGTGTATGTTTTTTTTGAGAGAATTCTTTGAGACAGAGAATATTTTGTTCTTGTTCTTCTTGTCTGTATTGTCTCTTGTGATCTGTGTTCTGAGTGATGGAGAGATTCAAAAATCTTGTATTTTATTCTCTGGTACTGAATAGAAAATCATCCTCTGTTAAGAATAGTCGTTGGCCTGTCATTAATTGCATCCTTAATTGCAAATGTCTTCTGAGGGAAAGTCCAAAGAAACATTCCTTGATAATTCCTTGAAACTTGGTCCAGAATAAATGAAAACGGCTAGAAAATCTTCTGAATTAATTGCTGAATAACTCCTGAATTTGAATCTTGAAAAATCCTTTAACTCATCAGAAAAATGTCGAACTGAGCACTGCTATCGTCGAACTGAGCTCAGCGATTTGGACTTAGACAGCAACAAAAAGCGTCGATCTGAGCTCAAAGATCATCGAACTGAGCTCAGAGATAGAGAATCAATACTGAGTCTGTTAAAATTCAACAAACCGCAGACGCCCCCTTGGATACCCTGTTGAAAACTCAACAAACCGAAGGAGAATACGCCCACTTATAATGTTGAAAGTTTTCCCGGATCGTGGAGTTAGTAGGGGTTATCTCAATAAAGCAGTAACAACCAGCAACACATGCAGCACAAGCTTCTTTATTGATCAAGAGCAAACTTCTTTACAAGGCGAGACATACATGGCGAGACATGCTTCACCAAAACCCAACACCGGGAGAGCAGAGACAGTTATAAAGACAAGAACAAAAAACAAGCCGCGCGGACTCAATCAACAAGCCGCCGACCTACTGTTGTGGAGTCCGCTCAGTCCGCCAGGTCGCCAGACCGCAACCCAAGCCGCGCGGACTCACCCCTTATTCCAATGCTTAGCTCTTCACCGCCGATCTGCACGCCGCCAGACCGCACAAGCTGCGTCACCGAATGGAACAGTCCGCCTGAAGCAGGCGACTTCCTGAACCCCGAACCAAGTCGCCAAAGAGAAGACCGCCTGGTCGCTATCCGCGACCTGCTGTTTACCGCCTGTTGCTTAACCGCAGAGTCCGCACTGTCCCTGACCGCAATCAGAGCCAAGTCCTGGCTTTCCAGCGCTATCCGCACAACCTGCACAGCATAACCGGGTCAACTCTCAATCCGCGCGGACACAAATTCCAGACCGCAGCAACTTACGCGAGCTCAATTACTGTTCACTTACTTCGATCTAGGTTCTCCGATGTTCTTGATGTGACATGGGTCCTATTTATAGGCACGCCGATGAGTATGGTCACCGCCCTATCCGATAGGATCACCGCCACAACCCACAGCTAGAACAAGTGTGTCCTCCAGCCCACGGACACACATTCCAGTTCGCCGCTCCTGTGCAGATAGCCAGTCCGTCCCAGCTTCTCCAAGGCCGGACTCCAATATCCAGCCCGCCTTGCCGCCAGAGACCAAGCCAGGACCACCACAGCCGGACTCCACAACAGCCGTGTCCGCCATTCTGCGGACAAGGCAACAGCCCGCAAAACTCGAGCCCGCAGCCTCGCCATCAAGGCACCTGCCGGACTCAGCGGACACCCGGCTACCGTCCGCATATCCCAAGTCCATTACCTCATTGCCAAGGCACCTCCGGACTTAGCGGACACGCCAATCCAGTCCGCTAACAGCAGACTCCAGTCCGCAACTCCTGAGTCCATAACCTCGTCACAAGGCTAAACCGGACTCAGCGGACTCCGGCTTCAGTCCGCACGCTCCTGCACAAGCAATTCTCCAGTCCGCATTTCCCCAAGCTAGCAAACAAGGCAACAACACTTCTACTATGCTTGACGGACTGAGAAACCAGCCCGCGCTCCACTGCGCGATCTTCCCGGACTGAGCCATCCTGGACTTGGTTCAATTCCCACCAAGTCCAGTCCGCTGGCCACAAGGGCCAGTCCGCACTTACTGGCGGACACTGGATCTAGCCCGCCATACCGGGCGACCTCCAGTTTCTGTCCGCGCTGACCGGCGGTCTCCGCGGCTTCCACTTGCCGCTTCACTAGAGCAAGACCAAGGCAACTGCCAAACCGGTCTGCCGAGCTCCAGTTCTTCAGTCCGCTTCATGCCGGACTCCGCGGATAACATTCCTATCCGCCCGGTTACTTCCTGGGAGTCAACCGCCTGCTGAGCATACACTGGCCTGTCAGACCGCCGCTGCTGTCCGCATAGTCCGCGCGAACAGACCGCCCAGGCCGCCACAGAACAAACCGCCTGCAACATCCCTGCCGACCTAGCAGTCCGCCAACCCTGTCCGCGTAGTCCGCGCGGATAGGTTTCCCAAGCCTTCCATTCACCCACTTTCACTTCACAGAATTCAACACTCCCCCTTGAAGTGAGAAGTGGTGAATAACTCCAGCAGCTCCCGTAACCTTGCACCTGGTCCTTCCGATAGCATCTACGAAGAGATGTCCAAGACATAGTCCTCGCCCTGCATATCATGGACCATGAGGGAGCCCTCCAGCATCTCCGAAAAAGAGTCATGCTTCCCTCTGCCTTCTTCAGCTTCAACCTCCACTCTTGCATCACAGGAGTATCACCAACTTCCTTGGACCCTGAAGCCCATGCCTCGTTGCCTCTGAGAGAAGTCACCTCTTCAGACTTGGTGTCAACCACCTCCTTGATTCTAGTGGGGTCATCATAGCCAGAAGTACCTTGCTCGACCTGAGGGCTAACAAGGAAACACGGAACCAAGTCCGCCATGTTCCCTTCACAATATCGAGCTGGTGGCTTACTGATCCTCTTCGATCTCCGAAGAACCTGATCATGGCTAACCACCTCCGCTGCTATTGAACCAGCTCCGTTCCCGGGCAAACCCGGAACAATGCTCCCTTTGCTCCCTGAACAAGACGCCTCCTTACTGGAACCAAATGCACCTGGAGCAACGCTCCCCCTGCTACCTGAACCAGAAGACTCCCCTCTTGAACAAGAACTGCCTAGAACATCGCTCCCCTTGCTTCCTGAACCGGAAGCCTCCGCCTTCGAGCCAGAAGATCCTGGAGCATCGCTCCCCCTTCTTCCCAACTCTGACGCCTTTGCCCCGGAGCTAGAACAACCTGGAGCACCTGGTGACTCAGACAACTCCACTTCCTTAGCAGTAGCCTCTTTCAGCCCACCATCTGACCTGCTTATCTCTAGCTCCACATAAGAGCTACCCCAATACGGCGTCAACTCATCAAAAACAATGTCTCTCGACACTATGAGTTTCTTCGTTGCAGGATCCATACACCTCCATCTTCTTCTCTGCTCATCATACCCAACAAAGACTAGCTTTGTCTTGAGAGCACCCGGAGAGTGTATATAGCAGGTAGATCCAAACACCCGAAGGTGCTTCACTGAGGGCTTCACTCCGAACATCAGCTCATAAGGAGTCTTCATTATGATCGGACTAAGAGGCATCCGGTTGATGACATGAGCAGCACAGGCTATTCCCTCCGGCCAAAGAGCCTTCGGAACGCCTTTACTCTGAAGCCAACACTTGCAGGTCTCCGTTAACCAACGGATCATCCGAGCTGCAATACTACCCTGTTGTGAAGTATGTCCACAAGAAAGCTCCATCCGGATCCCTTGCTTCCTGCAAAAGAGTGAGAACTCGGTTGAGCCAAACTCACCACCGAAACTTGTCCTCAACACCTTGATCCTCCGACCAAGCTGGCCTTCCACAAGCTTCTTGAACTCCACAAGCAAGCGTACCATGTTGGACTTCTTCTTCATAAAGTATACCCAAGTATACCCAGAATAGTCATCAACCAATATCAGCATGAACCTGCTGCCTCCAAGACTGGCCGTGATGGTCGGTCCCACCAGAGCACAATGGACAACCGCCAATGGTGCATTACATCTGGATTGTGCTTTGTCGACCATGAAGCGATATGCTCCACTTTCCTGACATCCCGCACACCCCCGACCATCGCCATAGGATGACAATCTAGGCAAGCCTCTTACGAGTCTTCTTTCCGCCATTGCTTTCAGCTTGTCCATCCCTACATGCCCCAGTCTTTCATGCCAGATAGCTGCACTATCACTGGCATTCCTCCGATCAACTCCAGAACTAGTTGAAATCCCAACTACGTTCTTCTCCTTCCTCCCTACCTGAGCAACGTTCGCCGAGAGCAAGACAACCTTGCACTCCTTCCGAAGATAACCTTGCTGCTTGCATTTATAGCACCGTGGTCCTTCCTTCCTCTTCCTATCACGCCTAGGAGAAGCACTCCTTTCTTCCTGATACGAAGTAGAGGGACCATCTTCCGCAGCAACCTTCACCTCCTTCCTGAACAACCCATCAAGGGAAGTCCAAACCTCCGCAGCTGACCGACATCCACTGATGTGGTCCAAGAGCTCCGATGAGATCACCTGCTTGAGAATAGACTCCGCTTTCGCATTTGCCTCCTTCCAAGCTCTCATCGCCTCAGCATTGCCAGCAGTATCCTCTTGTCTTCCTGCTCCGCATACAACCTCCCAAAGGTCCTCGCCAAGAAGAAAGCTCTTCATACAGGACTTCCACCGTTCACAGTTCGTCTCTGTAAGGAGATCAATACCAAGACAACTTGCATCCTCCACTGCCATGGTTCTACCACTGGTTTCCTCTTCAGAAGAGCAACTACTTCCATTGAGCACTGCTTGACCACTCCAGCAACCTGGCTCTGATACCATGTTAAAATTCAACAAACCGCAGACGCCCCCTTGGATACCCTGTTGAAAACTCAACAAACCGAAGGAGAATACGCCCACTTATAATGTTGAAAGTTTTCCCGGATCGTGGAGTTAGCAGGGGTTATCTCAACAAAGCAGTAACAACCAGCAACACATGCAGCACAAGCTTCTTTATTGATCAAGAGCAAACTTCTTTACAAGGCGAGACATACATGGCGAGACATGCTTCACCAAAACCCAACACCGGGAGAGCAGAGACAGTTACAAAGACAAGAACAAAAAACAAGCCGCGCGGACTCAATCAACAAGCCGCCGACCTACTGCTGTGGAGTCCGCTCCGTCCGCCAGGTCGCCAGACCGCAACCCAAGCCGCGCGGACTCACCCCTTATTCCAATGCTTAGCTCTTCACCGCCGATCTGCACGCCGCCAGACCGCACAAGCTGCGTCACCGAATGGAACAGTCCACCTGAAGCAGGCGACTTCCTGAACCCCGAACCAAGTCGCCAAAGAGAAGACCGCCTGGTCGCTATCCGCGACCTGCTGTTTACCGCCTGTTGCTTAACCGCAGAGTCCGCACTGTCCCTGACCGCAATCAGAGCCAAGTCCTGGCTTTCCAGCGCTATCCGCACAACCTGCACAGCACAACCGGGTCAACTCTCAATCCACGCGGACACAAAGTCCAGACCGCAGCAACTTACGCGAGCTCAATTACTGTTCACTTACTTCGGTCTAGGTTCTCCGATGTTCCTGATGTGACATGGGTCCTATTTATAGGCACGACGATGAGTATGGTCACCGCCCTATCCGATAAGATCACCGCCACAACCCGCAGCTAGAACAAGTGTGTCCGCCAGCCCGCGGACACACATTCCAGTTCGCCGCTCCTGTGCAGATAGCCAGTCCGCCCCAGCTTCTCCAAGGCCGGACTCCAATATCCAGTACGCCTTGCCGCCAGAGACCAAGCCAGGACCACCACAGCCGGACTCCACAACAGCCGTGTCCGCCATTCTGCGGACAAGGCAACAACCCGTAAAACCCGAGCCCGCAGCCTCGCCATCAAGGCACCTGCCGGACTCAGCGGACACCCGGCTACCGTCCGCATATCCCAAGTCCATTACCTCATTGCCAAGGCACCTCCGGACTTAGCAGACACGCCAATCCAGTCCGCTAACAGCAGACTCCAGTCCGCAACTCCTGAGTCCATAACCTCGTCACAAGGCTAAACCGGACTCAGCGGACTCCGGCTTCAGTCCGCATGCCCCTGCACAAGCAATTCTCCAGTCCGCATTTCCCCAAGCTAGCAAACAAGGCAACAGCACTTCTACTACGCTTGACGGACTGAGAAACCAGCCCGCGCTCCACTGCGCGATCTCCCCGGACTGAGCCATCCTGGACTTGGTTCAATTCCCACCAAGTCCAGTCCGCTGGTGTAACGCCCCCGATTTTCCAGTGATTTATTTAATTTCTTATTTGACGTATTATGACGTCAGAGCGTTATGTTAGCGCGTGTTGGTCAGGTGACGTTGTTAGAGCGTGCTTTTAGCTCTTTAGGTTCCCTGCGTGGCTTGGTGATGCCTGGTAGCAAGATTCCCTAGCAAGCCGGAGTCTGTTTGGTGACTCAGTGGAGCCTCTTGGGGAATGCTTGTGCTTTGGCTTCGGGAGAAATTTGCCCGAGTTTTGTTCGTCGGATTTTGTTACCGACTTTGTCGTAGCGCGTTTGCGTTTGTTAGATTTGACTGGCCAAATTTTGGGATTTGCGTCGGGAGTGGAAAATTTTATATTAGGAAATTAGATCGGCTAATTTTAGACTTGCTCGTCAAGTTTCGTCGCGTTCCGAGCATTTTTGGAGCCTCGGCGCTCGATTGTAGTTTGTATGTTTTCGCGTACGCCGTTAACTTTAGAAATTATTATCTCGAAAACGGTGCATCGGAATTCGATTTCGACTCCGTCGTTGGATTCGTAGCGTCGTCATTCGCCTACGGTGCGAATTTCGTTCGATTCGGCGCGCGTTTGGCCCTCCGTAACGATATATGTTATATCTTTTATTTTAAATAATAATAAATATTATTATTATATGTATAAAGAATTAATTAATTTATATAAAAAAATATATACATAACGATAGTAGAGAATCGGTGAGAATGATTCTCACCGATTCTCACCGAATCGGTGAGAATCATTCTCACCGATCGGACCCCCCCCCCCCCCCCTTTTTTAATTTGTTTTATTATAATAAATATATTATTATTATTATTATTAATTTTATATATATATATATATATATATATATATATATATATATATATATATATATATATATATAAGTTAAAGAAGAAATTCCCTTCTTCTTCTTCCCCGAGCTTGCAGCCCCCGTGCGAAATTTTGGCGTGTGCGAAACCCTTCCGTTCGCGAATCTTCCGGCGGCCGCCACCGCCGATCCGGTGGACGGATTTTCGATCCGATCGCGGCGTTGGAAAGCTCTCGGCGAGAGCTTCGAGATCGCGGTAAGTTTTTCCCATTTCGGTGACCGTTTCGCCTTAGTTTTTTTCGGCCCTAACCCCCGTTGTCCGTTTTTTCGTAGATCTCGTCTCCGCGTGCCCCCTTTTGGACGGATCTACGTGTTGGAGTATTTTGGGAGGACGTTTTCAAGGTCGATTTGAGGCAAGTGGGTTTCTCCCCTCTTGCGCGCCTCCATGAGTTGTATTTTTTTTGCTTTATTTTCTTTTCTCCTTGTCGTAGAATAGGTGAGATAGGAATATTCCTAGTTTAGGGCTTGTAGTCAGCCTAAAATAGGAAGTTATCGACATTTATTTTAGTTGAATTCGGCGGGTAGAGAGAAATAATTCGGCGGGTAGGGGAAAATAATTCGGCGGGTAGGGGGAAATAATTCGGCGGGTTTTGGTTGTAGAACTTGGTAGTTTTAAGTGGTGTTGTCGGCTAGTTTTGGTGCCGAATCGTAGATCCTTAGCATGTGGTAGCTGGGTTTCTGAAGGAGTATGGTACCAGGGGAGTTTGAGCCGTGGCCACCACCATTCCCTCCTTTGGACATTTTGGGTTCCTGTAAGAGGTTGGAACTCTATGTGTGTGGACCCTGTGGCGGCCCCTTTAGTACTCTTGAGACACCTGGACCTGGTTGTTCGGTTGTGACTGTTCTTAGTCTCCGACACAGGTTTGGGATTTGTGCCATTGCTAATGATTTACAAGTTTAGGACTGTTAGTTCCTTTCATACTGTTCTTTTGATGCATATTGGTTCCCTTTTTGTCTCTGCAGGCTTGAGCGGAGTTTGGTACGTTTTAGTACTTGTTGCATTTCTCTCACTTTACTGACTGTTTCACTTACATTTTGTCCCTTTTTGGATTCTTTAGCTGAGATTTTCAGCATTTCTCTTGCAGGGTTGGTAACCCTTTTTCTTTCTGCTCTTTTCATTCGATTATTATCTGATGTTTCTTTGCCTCCTGTTTCATTATTTCTTGCTGAGGTGTTCTTCTTTTGAATGCCTCAGGTTCAGGTCTGTAGCCGGCTGTGCGGCTAGTTTCAGGAGTTTCCCTGTGGACTGCGTTGTGGCAGTGTTTTCCTCACTTGTTGAGGTAGTTCTTTTGCCTTGTAGTAGTACAGACATACATGCTCGCCAGCGGGTTCGTGTCAGGTTGTTGACGCCCGTTGGTTATTTTCCTTTGTGAAATTAAGACTTTGCTTAGCTGCTAGTTTACCTGTTTTGTGGTAGTTTCACTTGCTCTCTGGGAATGTTTTATGCTAGGTTGCTAGTTACCTTGAAACCTATAGAAAGATTACTATATGTATTGCATGATCAGCATGCTTTTATGAAAGCTCAATCATTATTTTCCAAATGCGTAAAAAGATGGTTTTCTTTATAAATATTATAAATTGAAATCTAGGGTCTTGCATAGTGTAAGTTGTCCTCTTAGGACGCTTATGCGCTCTTTTAGGATGTTTAACATAAATGAAGTATTTTTCCGCTACGTATAAAATTAGTTTTCAAACCGTGGACTATCTGATCCACTGAGCCGAGGGATACGGCCAATTAATTAAAAAAATCAGTTTTCTATTCATTTTAACTTATGATTTGAAGGATTAGAGTGTCGCCTGAGCGTCAGCAGTTATCCCCTGCTTGACGTGGCATCATAGCTCGTAGTTATCTCGTGCTCTGATTTATTTTTTTATGAGAAAATGCGGGTTGTGACAGTTGGTATCAGAGGGAGGTTGCTTGACAAATTGTCGGGCAACCTGTCCCTGTTAGTATTAGGTGTTTAGAGTCATATCATACACACACCGATATGTCATCAGCACGTCTTGGCTGAAGCACGAACACTACACTCATAGCATGACATGAAGTATACGAGGCATATTATGTAGTATGGGATGCATACTATGTGTTTGTATATGGATCCATCATAGGAGGCAACATGTGAGGGTTATGTAGTATGGGATGCATAACCTCACCACATGAATGCGGCTAGCACGTTTTCTTTTTTGTCGCATGGAAATGTTATGTAGTATGGGATGCATAACATTTTCATGTGTACGCCGCTCATAACATGCATTAGGGCCTCTTTAGAATGCATAGCACAATCATGCATAGCATAACATTGCATAAGCACAACGTGCCAAGCTAAAGATTTGCAGGATGACATGTGTACACACATAATTTTTGAGTCAAAAAGAATATAAATTCATGCATTCCCGATCTAGGCACAAGAGTTAGTGTGATGATAGTGAATAATCGTAGGATAAGCATATCATCATTATTGAAAATCCCAGAGCAAGCTAGCAGCATGAGCAAGTACTTAAGTATGTATTGTTTGTACTATGTTATTTGGTTCTAGTGGGTGGGCTAGGTGTCTGATTAGTGTTTTGTTGTTCCATTAGAATGTCGAGGCGTCCTTCGACAAGGTTGACTCCCCAATCGGAGGGAGAATCTTCAGGTGCGCAGAGCAGCGCAATGATAGAAGGTCTGCGACAAAGCAATGAAGCCTTGTCAAAGCAAGTAGTGGATTTGCAGTCTCAGGTCCAGTCCTTGTTAGCAGTTGTGGCAGGGCAGATTCCGAGAGTTCAGGACCCTGTTGTGGGTCAAGCTGTCCCTGTTCCCCCCGCTCCTCTGGTGCCTCCGATCGTGGTGCCACCAGAGATGACCTTTATTTCTCACTTTCAGCGACTTAGGCCTCCGACGTATGATGGCAAGGCAGATTACATGGTCTTAGATGATTGGATGATATCAATCGAGGAGATGTTCTCATACTCCGGGATCACTGATGATCAGAAAGTGATGTTAGCCGCATATCAGCTCAAAGGATTGGCAAAGGGCTGGTGGCTGAGGGAGAAAGAAGGTCTGAAGGACGGGTGTTCCTGGGAGTCCTTTAAGGAGCTACTTCTGAGCAAGTTTCTGCCATCGGTCGAGAGGGATCGTCTGATGAATGATTTCCTGCACTTAAAGCAGAGGCAGCTCACGGTTAGTGAGTACGAAATCGAGTTTAGTAAGCTAAGCCGATTTGCCCCAGACTTGGTGAGTTCCGATGAAAATAGAAGCAAGCGATTTCTGGCTGGGCTAAGGAGTGACGTCCAGCAATTAGCAAGTGCCTATGCGACCTCAAGTTATGCTGGTACGGTGGAAGCTGCCTTAAAGGTAGAGGCAATTGATAACGCCAAGAATCGAGGTCAACAACTGAGAAAGGATAAAAGAAAGTCTGATGAGGGTAAGAGTACTCAGGTCCCTGACGCTGCTCCGAGGAAGAGAAACAAAGAGGTATGCAGTTTCTGTGGCCGACCGGGCCATCCATTTGAAAGGTGCTATCAAAGATTAGGAGCTCAGAAGAAAGAGCAGATTCATGCGATCCAAGGTATCCCAAAGAAAGACTTGTTTTGTTCTGTATGCAAGAAGCTGGGGCACGATGCTGCCCATTGCTGGAAGAAGACGAGAAGTTGTTTCTTGTGCGGCCAAGAGGGTCATCTCAAGTATCAGTGCCCGCAAGCTCAGCTTACTCTGCAGCCAGTTCCTCTTCAGGCTTTGCCACCGCCGCAGCGAGTGGACAAGGGAAAAGGAAAGTTGAACGTGGTCTCTATGGAGGAAGCTCAGGCGTCCACATAAGTGATATCAGGTTAGATTCTCCCCTAGTTTTAATGTTTAGCTCATAGTTATAGTTTTGAGTGTTCGCTTCCTTAGTCGCGTGTGCAATTTTATAGGACGATTTAAGGTAAAGAACCGCTGGGCGCGTGTTCTGTTCGATTCCGGCGCTACCCACTCGTTTGTGGCTAGGGCCTTCGTAGGCGTTACCGTTTGGATCTCGATCGTGTTGGTGATGCGTTCTGTGTCAAGTTTCCTTCAGGCGAATCTGTAGTTTCGGATCAGGGTATTCAGAGTTGTCCGATTTTACTAGGCGATTTTCTCGCGATTGCTGATTTGAAGCTGTTGGATCTGGAAGACTTTGATGTGATCCTAGGCATGGACTGGTTGTCCAGATATGATGCTGTGATCCAATGCAAGGGTAAACGCTTGGACTTCAGGATGGACAACGGTCAGCCCGGGAGTGTTTACGGTTATCCGCGCCAGGATTCTCCGACTATATCGGCGGTATGTGCTCGGAAGCTTGTAGATTCCGGTTGTTTTGCTTGTTTGGTTTCGGTTTTAGAAACCAAGGTTAGTTTGCCGCGTTTGGAGGAGATCCCGGTGGTTCATGATTTTTCTGATGTCTTTCCAGCTAACCTTCCTGGTCTCCCGCCTGATCGAGACGTGGAGTTTGTTATAGATTTGGAGCCGGGTACGCGTCCTATTGCCAAGGCGCCTTACCGGATGGCCCCACGCGAACTGGAGGAGTTGCGTATCCAGTTAGACGAGTTGCTTGAGAACGGATTTATAAGGCCGAGTTCTTCGCCTTGGGGTGCTCCCGTTTTGTTCGTCAAGAAAAATGATGGATCGATGAGGTTGTGCATCGATTATAGAGAGCTAAATAAGGTAACGATCAAGAATATGTATCCGTTGTCGAGGATAGATGATTTGTTTGATCAACTGCGAGGCAGCGCCGTGTTCTCTAAGATTGACCTTCGTTCGGGCTACCACCAGTTAAGGATCCGTGAATCAGATATCCCACGGACTGCCTTCCGTTCCAGACATGGACATTTTGAATTTTTGGTGATGTCGTTTGGTTTGACCAACGCACCTTCTGCTTTCATGGACATGATGAACAGGGTTTTCAAGGACTTTTTGGACAAGTTTGTAGTCGTATTTATAGACGATGTGTTGGTGTATTCACGCAATGTTGAGGAGCATGACCAACATTTGCGTCTAGTTTTATCT
This sequence comes from Platanthera guangdongensis, assembly GCA_039583875.1. Classification (NCBI taxonomy): domain Eukaryota; kingdom Viridiplantae; phylum Streptophyta; class Magnoliopsida; order Asparagales; family Orchidaceae; genus Platanthera; species Platanthera guangdongensis. The sequence goes on along the minus strand of CM077152.1, from coordinate 55,265,477 downwards.
GCCTTGAGGGACCATAGGTTGTTCGCCAAGCTAAGTAAATGCGAGTTCTGGTTGCCTCAGGTTTCTTTCCTGGGTCATGTGGTTAACAAGGACGGAATCTCTGTCGACCCAGAAAAGATAGCCGCAGTTATGGAATGGACGAGGCCTGCCACACCCAAAGAAATAAGAAGCTTCCTAGGGTTGGCTGGCTACTATAGAAGATTTGTAGAGGGTTTCTCTACGTTATCTGCGCCATTGACCAAATTGATGCAGAAGAATGCAGCATTTGTATGGAGCGATAAGTGCGAAGAAGCGTTCCAAGAGCTAAAGAATAGACTGTGCACTGCTCCGATATTGACATTGCCTACGGAAGGATTAAACTATGCCGTTTACGTGGACGCATCCCACGTGGGTCTTGGTTGTGTGCTGATGCAAGAAGGAAAAGTGATTGCGTATGGGTCAAGACAGCTTAAGATTCATGAAAGGAACTACCCTACGCATGACTTGGAATTCGCAGCAGTTATTTATGCATTGAAATTATGGAGACACTTGTTGTATGGCGTGCAGTGCAAGATTTATACAGATCATAAGAGTTTGAAGTACGTCTTCACTCAAAAGGAGTTGAACTTGCGCCAGCGCAGATGGTTAGAGTATGTGGATGATTATGAAGTGGAGATCCTGTACCATCCGGGTAAGGCTAACGTGGTAGCCGACGCCTTAAGCAGGAAGACAGGGAAAATTTTCAATCTCTCCACTGAGTTGTTAGTAGAAGAGTTCCTTTTAATGGATATTTCAGTTGGCAGATGTGACTCGCCAAGCAGTTTGGAAGTGTCTGAGCCTTCATGGAATCATTCTCCTGCTCTTCCTTGTGGCTTCAGGTTTGAAGGTCACTGACTTGTCTTTGACAGTAGGCTTGCTAATTTTCTCCTCCTCCTTTCTAGCAGTCAGCTGTATTTCATAAGATAACAACTTTCCAAACAGGGTTGGTGGTGAAGTGTCTGCAAGTCTGGCCACTTCTCTGATGGCACAGATTTTTTTGTCGCAGTCTTTAGTTAAAGACCTGAGGAACTTGTCATTAAATTCATAAGTGCTGAAGACTCTGCCATATGTCATCAGCTCATTCACAATTCTGAAAAACTTCTCATAGCACTCAGCAATGCCATCTGAGTTGTCCTGCCTGAAGCTTTCATACTCTTGATTGAGCATGGACTTCCTCTCCTCCCTCACTTATTTTGTCCCCTCCATGCAGATAACTAGTGTGTCCCACATCTCCTTAGATGGCTTGCAGTGGACTAGGTTTTGGAAGGTTGAGACATCTATGACACTAACAATAATATTTTGTGCCCTCTTATCCAATATAACTAAGATGATTTCATCTTTAGTCATCTCAGAAAACTGCTTTGGAGTCTTCAGATTTGCATCAACGACTGATGTCTTCATTGGGATGAAGGGTCCTTCCTGTATTATGATGTATATCCTAGGATCAGATGCTTCCATGAAAAATCAGACCCTTTCCTTCCAGAAGCCAAAGGTCTCCTTCCTACAAAGAGGAAGTTTCATGGATCCAAGTTCTTTATGATTCTCACTTGAACCCATTTTATCCTTCTGATAGCTGCCCCTGGAGATCAACTCAGACTGTTAAGTATTTTTTGAGGAACCTCCCTCTGATACCACTTGAAAGTCTTGATTTCAAGAATAACTAATCACCTAGAAGGGGGGGTGAATAGGTCCAATTTAAAAAACATAGGCAACTTATCGATTAAAATCACATCACAGTAATCTTATCACACTCAATACCACCATAGTACACAGCACAGTACACAAAGATTTATAGTGGTTCCCCAATTGGTGGGTACATCCACTTTTCCCCTTCGCCTATCTAGTAGTGTACTAGATTTAGCCGAACTTCCTTCTATCTTTCTCAGATCCTCAGATATTACAGTTCAAAGCCCAACCGACTACTACAACTCAGGCGCAAGCCATACCACTCAGATCACCAAGATCCTACAACTCAAGTTCTTCCGAAGAACTCTACCTCAGAATGACTCCACACTCCTACAGCTCAGGCAATCCTACCCTACCTCAGTGTGAATCCACACACCTATAACTCAGGCAACTCATGCTCTACCTCAGTGTGAATCCACACACCTATAACTCAGGCAACTCCTGCCCTACCTAAGCCTTTATAACATAGGCTTACAACTCAGGCCTTAGCCTTACCACTCAGATTCAAAATGAATCTTACACAAAAATATTCAAGATAATGAATTACAGACACCAGAGAAAATTCTCTATGTCTGTCTACCTGGACCGAGCAGATGTCAGGCCTAACGTCATCTTCATAGCAACAAGATGATACATCGATCTTGAAATGATGCCCGGCTTGTCCTGGATTTAACTAGCAGATGAATCTGCTTCTTCTTCTTCAGGAATATCTCCCGACCTAGACTGAGCAGATTTCAGCCCTTCCTTCTTCTTTGATCCAAGGAATTGATCTTCATATTCTGGCTCAGCTTGGATCGAGAAGATAACTTCAGCTAGGATATGCCTTGGTTGATTCGTCTCTCTCAGAGGATTACTCTGAACCTGGTGGAGTGGATGTTGATTGCACCAGCAAACTCAGAAGCCCTTCAGATTTGAACTTGAGGTTCTTGGCTTCTGCAACAATGGCGGATGAAGACGACAAACTCTACTTCAGAAAGTTAATCAGAAATTAATCTAATAATCATTATTAGATCTCGATCTCTTCTGCTATTTATAATCCCGTCACATAGGCGAGATGATCTACACGTGTCTCAGTTTTATCGGTGGTTAAAACCTTAGCTTTATTAACTTGAGATCCATTGTAGACTGACGATGACGTTAATGTCGATTTGCATCGAATCTAAACTTTGTTGACTTGTTGACTTTATTGAGTCAGCATTATTCTGGACTTAGCTAAATCAACTAACTTTTCTGAAATCCTACGTTCGACGAACTTCAAGCTCAGCTCGACGAACTCTGAGCTCAGTTCGACGAACTCTGAGCTCAGCTCGATGAAACAGTGAAGCTGAGATCGACAAATTCTCTCAGCTCAGTTCTTTCTTCAGGTGATGGCTGAGGTTGACGAACTTCGAGCTCAGTGCGACGAAATCTGAGCTCAGCTTGACGAAATAGTGAAGCTAAGATCGAAGAATTCTCTCAGCCCAGTTCTTTCTTCAGGTGAAGGCTGAGGTTGACAAAATCTAAACTCCGTTTGACGAAATCTGAACTCCAGTGAACGAAATCTGAACTCAAGTCGACGATTCTGATAGTTAAGTCCTTCTTTTAGGTAAAAGCTGAGATCGACGAACTCCGAACTCCGTTCGACAAAAGCTAAGCTCAGCTCGACGAATGGTAGACTCAGCGATTCTGGACTTAGAAATTTCTTCAACTTTGCTTGATGGAGTTGAGAGCATTGAGTGAGCTTGCCTTACTCAACTATTCTGGACTTAGACGATTTTTTGGATTCTTCACAGTAAGGCTATGATAGGATAACCTTGACTCAATGCTTCTTGTTGTATGGTGTTGAGTGAGTTGAGCTCACTCAATGCTTCTGAACTTAGCCCGATTTTTGCCTTTGCAATATTGTCAGACTCAACGCTTCTAGTTGTATGGCACTGAGTGAGTTGAGCTCACTCAACGCTTCTAGACTTAGCCCGATTTCTGCCTTTGCAATACTGTTAGTTTTGACTGTCTGCCTTCTCTCAGCACTATTAGCTGAATGGAGTTGAGTGAGCTTGCCTCACTCAACGCTTTTGGACTTAGGTAGTTTTCTGAGTTTCTAGCTCCACCTTGAGTCCACATGTCATTGTCTCTTGAACTAGTTGTCCAATCATTATGACAAAGACTAACCTGTATGCATGAACTTAACCATACATCAAATACAATTATGTATATCTCATTGACACATTTGACATCATCAAATCAAGGCTATTGGGATTAATGGTCCCAACAACGAGAAATAGTCTTGGCGAAATTCTAGAGCAAGAGCCAGATTTCTCGAGAAGGAAATAGTTTCTCGAGAAAACATCCAATACTTTTGAGAAATTTACTTAAACAAAACTTCTGAAACTTGAGAAATGATTTCTCGAGAAGGAGTGGATTTCTCGAGAAAGAAGTTTCAGCTTCTCGAGAAATAAATTCGACTTCTTGAGAACTCCATTGCATTATCCAAGAACTGACTTGGCTTTCGAGAAATCTTCATGACATTTCTTGAGAAAAAGACTTAGAGAACTTTAGACAATTTCCCGAGAATTCTTATAGTATCTCGAGAACATCAAGGCTTTCTCGAGAACTAGAATTAAGATTCTCGAGAAATCTTCATGACATTTCTTGAGAAAAATACTTAGAAAAATTTTCTGAATAATTTGCTTTTCTTCTTGTTGAAAACAGCTACCCTTGAATTCTTCCATTGCCTTAGTACTTTAAAATGAAGTGCATGCCAATAGAGAGGTTACACATGAGTCAATACTATGGATCACACAATGAGGGATTACATTGCATGATCCTGTATTTGATAACTCACTGTAATCTGACATTGATCTACACTTAGCAATTATGACCTGCAAGCACTTAACCACAAAATAACATCAAATACAAACTTAATTCATCTTAGTTCAAGTGTGACTTCACACAAATCTGGGTTATTGTGGATATAATACCAAACAATCCCCCCTATTTGTAGAAGTCAAAACCCTCTACACTAAGGTGAATTACATCAAAATAATCAAACAATTAACTAGTAAACATAGTAATGATAGCAATGATGATTAAGAAATAATATATCAGCAAAATTCAAAATTATATATATATATATATATATATATGAAATCGTCCATGGAGGAATCCAGGTCCATAACACTTTATACTATGGCTAAACTCCACTCATTTGAATTGATGTTGTTATTGCCTTTCTTTCTTTTCTTGCTGCCTCTTTTGATAGTTGCAAGGCTTGGGGTAGTACTTAGCAGGTTTGGGAGGAGCCTTGGGATTATTTCTGTCATATTCTCTGTCAAAGATTCTCCTCTTGGTCAAAGATTTCTCATACAACTCTCATTCCTAAGAACTGTAATGATCATTTCTATCTTCATTAAAATCGACAGCCAGTTTTAAAGTCTCAAGAATTAGTGACTTGGAGGTTTGGATCCATACTTCAGCAAATTCTTGTGCTCTTCTTCTTTTAGCCTCTGGATTTGGAATGGATCGACTTGCAGAGGCACCATCACCATATTTCCTTTTCTTAAGAACTAGAATTTCTGGAGGTGGATTTAGAGGCATCTCCTGTTCATTCCAAACATGGGAGTACTCTACAGGAGGGGTTTCTTAATCTTTAGGTCTAGGAGAGAATGTAGGCATCTGGGCAGTAGGTTACTGGACAGTAGGATTGAGTTAAGGAGGAGGAACAGCATTTGGATCAATTCAAAATTCATGGAAGATCTGGTTGTGCATCCAAACTATTGTATCATAGGTATGAAATTTGACATCAACAATCTGAGTTTGAACATCAGTACTTATCTCTTTTAGCTTTGCTTCCCATTGGGTCTTCATGTCTTCAGAGGCTTTTCATAGATATTCTTTGACTTTGTCCTCCCCCTTTCTGACTTCTACAGTAAGGGTTGAGATGGCATCTTCTTTGAACTTACCAACTTCCTCACATGTTTTGAAATTATGTTCTTGAGTTTTCTTCTCCAGTAGAATCTGATTGTTGTCCAATGTGACTGATTGATCCATAAATTGACCAATACTAGTGAAAGTAAGGTCTATGTCCTTTCCACCAATTTGGAGCAGTTGTTTGAATGTATCAGTATTATGCTGAATCTCAGCAAAGCATTTACACATCTCTTTCTCTAGAGTAGTGATTTTTGCAGTAACTTCCATGAGATACTTATCAAACTACTCTCGTTGTTGTGTCAGCATTGATTCAATTTTACCCAGTAGGGTATCATAGGGAATGGCTGGAACTGGAGGAGGGGGAGGAGGTATTGCTGGGGCTTTCCATTCAGGAATTGTTTGAATAATAACAGAACTTTTGCCTCTTTGGAAAGAAGGCAGGACATCCCCTTCCTCACCGAGAATTGTCGGGAGGGAGAAGTCTAAGCTCCTGAGGGGAGGTTCAACAGGGTTTGGAATTATTTCTTCAACATTAGAAAGGATGATCTCAGTCTCCCCCTCAATATGTATGTGGGGCTGAGAGTCATCAGGAATCTGCTCAGGAGTTGTGGAAGATTGAGCATTTGCAGTCTTTTTAGGAGATATGAATAGGGGGTCATCTGAGTTGAGTTCCTTTATCATCTTATTTATGTCCTCCATTGTATCTAGAAAAGTGTCTTGGTCAGGGGAGGAGTGAACACTCATACCCGAGCCATTATCATGAGCAGGGGTGCTCTGTTCATCAGCTGACTGATCTAAGTTATTCTCTACCTCTGCAACATCAACATCAACCACTTTTTCTGCAGGAACATCTGATTGAATAACTATTTATGCAACCTCAACTGGCTGATCTTCTTCCTGAACTGAAGGAGCAGGCTCCCCCTGATCAGCTGCACTAGATGTGCCAACTACATCAGTGTGAGGAGGAGATGGGATCTTGTCCTCATCATCAAAGATTATTCTATGGGCTGAAGGAGCTTGTCCTGGCTTTGGGATTCTGATCTCCCATCTCTGGATGGAGGAAATAGAGACCATCTTGAGGTGGTGAATTACTACACCTTTGGAAATATCAAAGATCTCTAGGTGAGCTTGATTCAAGTACAGAGAAATAATTCTTCCAAAATTTGGAGCTTTTAGACTCTCCTTTATCTTACCAAATAGCATGTGTCCCCAAAGGAATCTCTTACGACAAACCACAACAATCATTATAGCAAAGAAATCTGAAGAAATATATCAAATTGATCCTATTTTGCATAGAAGTACCTTCCCTAGAATGCCAGCCAAAAGTTTGCTTTCATCGGATATATGCTGCCTTCTAACTATAGTGGTGGGCTTGGGAAGACCACAGAAGGAAATTGTTCTTGTGTAGTCTTCTTTTTCTAGATAATCATCCTCTTACACTGAGGGAAGTCGAAGGAGCTCTATCAAGGAAGATGGCTTGATCTTGATTTCGATGTCCCTGACTGAGCTCTTCAGCAATTTCCCAGACTTCTTGATCTTTGCATTTCGGAAAAATTCTTCAACTTCAGGTAACAATACTTTACACGGATGTTCCAAGACAAATGTGAGGTCAGCGGTATCCAGGAGGTGCAGAACGTTCTTGAAGTCATCGGAAATGTCCTTTATGCCAGCACGAATGAATTCGCTGCCCACACCGATCTTGAAAGGAGGAGCCATCGAATGCAGAGAGTGCGAAAAGTCAGATTTGCTGGAGACGAAGCAGCAAATTTTACGAGAGAGACGACGGAAAGCTTCGGAGAACTGAAAGGTTTTTTTTGGGAGAGTCGATTTGAAAATGTGGTTTTGGATTTCTATGGACATTTCTATTTATATAATTTTGAGAGCTAAGAATAGCAATTAAAAATCAAACCTGGAATCGGCGGTTCAAGTTCTTCAGAAAATCGTCTTGGTGCTCGGGCATTTCTCGAGAAGACTGATGCCTTTCGAGAAATCCCAGAGGCTTTGCTCGTGAAATCCACTTGACTTTTCTCGAGAAATAGAAATAGTTTTCCAAGAAGTCCAGAGAGCCTGCTTTCGAGAAATAGAAACGTCTTTTTCCGAGAAAACAACTTGTTCTCGCGAAGACCACTTGAGTTCCCAAGATATCCATAATCTGTGATTAATTCCTTGACTTCAGATATGATCAATTCAGGATCTCATGTTGAGCAAGCCAAGTTCTGTCATGAAAAAGGAGAATTTGGCCTCGTTCAGCTGCTTTGTGAAAATATTTGCCACCTGCTTTTCTGTCAGGACATAGCTAAGGGCTATGTTGTTATTCTCCACATGTTTTGGGATGAAGTGGTAGCATATTTCGATATGCTTTGTCTGACTGTGGGAGACTGGATTGTTAGCGACAGCTATTGTACTGGAAGAGTCGCAAATGTTGATGCAGAAAATGGCACCACCATGTAACGGTTGTTCGGTCTCACTAGGATGAGGTGAAGAGGTTGATAGGGCTAGAGTAGAGGTTAATGAGGAACTGTCGAGCAGATGGCTGATGACTACTTTTAGTCATCGTTTTTGGTATAGTTTAGTTTAACAAATTCCTAAGATTATTGGTATTTTTGCTTACTTTATTCTTGTTATGTTTATTTTCATATTTTATTTGTTTTGTTATGAATATAATATTTTTTAGGTTATGTTATGTTTATGTTATGTTCAATTTTATTTTTCATTTTATGTTATGTTATGTTATAATAATTAATGTTTTGATTTAAATTATGTGTCTAATTTGTTATATTCTATTTTGTTTTGCAGCCCATACTCGAGCCTTCTTCATTGGTGAAGCCCTCAAGTCATGGTGCAGCCCTCCTTCATTGATCCAAACCATGCAGCCTACATGATGCAGCCCGGCCACTTCAACATCCATGCAGCCCTCTTCATTGGAGCAGCCCACAAATTGCATGGCCGGCCTCTTCCCCACTTCAAGATGCAGCCCACATTGGAGCAGCTCGTCCCCTTCAAAGTGCAGCCCACTCTCTCCATTCTTTGGTCCATTTGAGGCCCATGCATGGCCGGTTCCCTCCCCCCTTTTTTCATCAACTTATTTCCATTTTTCTCTCCCCATTCATGCATGGCCGGCCACCTCATGCCCTCTCTCTCCCTCCTCATTAATTTCCATATGCATGCACCTTACCACTACACATGGCCGGCCACTTTTTTTCTCCCCTCTTTATTTCTTATTCATTCCCCTTTTCTATTTTATATTTTCCAAATCATTCCCTTAAAGTCCATGCATTGAACCCACCTCTCTCTCTCCACCTCATTAAATATCATGCATGTATTCTCTCCACTTCATTTAATGTCATGCATGAACTTCTCTCCCTCTACATGGCCGGCCACCCCCCATGCCTCCTTTTCATTTTCATTCTAGAAGCTTCTCCATCTCCTATAAAAGCCACCCCATCCCTCAAGCCAAAGGAGAAATTTTTGGGAAGTGAAGTTTTGAGTTGAATGTGAGTGTTGAGTTGGAGAGTGGAGAGTGCTTGTGAGTTGTTATTAGTTTCATTATTGTATTAGTTTTTTTTCCATTATTGCAAGTTTTTCTTCCTAATATAGTCTTGTCTTTTTAAAATTTTGTGTACTCTTTCGTTTAGTATCAATAAAAATGAAATTTTCTTCTCTTTACATTGTTATTTCCTTTTCCAATATGCGTAGCTAATCTTCTCTTAGCCTTCGATCGTGAGGATCCATAAAATGAGATGAGGGTTTCTTTTATTTCATAGTTTTATTTTTGCTTAATTTTACTCGATCCTTCTTTGATTTTTATTTTGTCGACTCCGTATTTCCGGTATACGGTAGTAGGCTTGGGATCTCATATTTGAGTAGCCGAGAGGCTCATGAATGTGAAAAATCACTCAAAGAAGGAAGGAGTTGAACGCAACCCTAGAGATAAGATGACGTAAATCTTCCGGATTGGAGTCAAATCCAATAGTGCGGGTCACCTCGATAATGCGGCTTTAGGCTTTTTTGACTTGAAAGAGATTTCGGTCGAAACGTCTATAAGCTAGGAGACTTATTGCTCTAGCGAGATTTTGTCTTATTTTTGGATCCGTCACGGTCGAGTATGATTTGCAAATTTAAAACTATGCCTTTTCATCCCTCTCATTTCATTTTATGGTGATCCTCGATCGAATGCTAACTTTTTATTATAAAGTTTTTTATCTAAAAAATTCTCTTTCGTTTTAGTTTAAAAATTCTCAAAACCCATTTTCTTTCGGTAGGATAATAGTTCAAGCGTGAGTAGCAGTATTTGACAACCCCGTGTTTAAATACGACCTTGATACTACAATTCGACAGGTACACTTGCTTGTTTGGGTTTAGCCCATCAAGTTTTTAGCTCCGTTGCCGGGGACGCTTTTTTCGTCAATATTAAGAAAGCGCTTACGCTATTACTTCTGCAAAAAAATCAAAAAAAAAAAAAAATTTATTCCCTTTCTCTCGATTTTTTTTCCTCCAATTTCTATTTTCGTTCTTTTCTTTTTCCTTCTAATTTTCTTAGTGCATGACCCGCACGAATCCGTCGCTACTTGTTAATTTGGACCCAGAAATCGAACGCTCCTTTTGGAGAAACTTACGATTCAGTGGTTCCACTTCTCAAACAGCGGTTGAGGATTCCGACGGTGATTGTAACTTCAACTCCGAAATGGGAGACCCTAACCCAGCGTTTGCCCAGCAAAGGACGATGTCTGATTATGCTCGGCCCAACCTGGAGGGTACAGAAACAAGTATTGTTCGACCTGCAATTGCGAACAATAACTTCGAGCTTACTCCTAGCATCATACAAATGGTGCAGCAATATGTACAGTTCGACGGATTACAAGATGAAGATCCGAACTTGCATATTGCCAATTTTCTTGAAATCCGTGACACCTTCAAAATAAATGGTGTCTCAGACGATGCTATAAGGCTAAGAATCTTCCCCTTCTCCTTAAGAACTAAAGCGAAACAGTGGTTGAGTTCTCTTCCAAGAGGATCAATCACTACTTGGAACATTTAAACTGAAAAATTTCTCTCTCGTTATTCCCCCCCCCCCCCGCCAAAATTGCTAAGCTAAGAAATGATATAACTTCGTACTCTCAAATTGCTTCTGAGACCCTCTATGACACTTGGGAGAGGTTCAAAGAACTTTTGAGAAGATGCCCTCATCATGCTCTGCCTGTATGGTTACAGGTCCAGACATTTTACAATGGGCTAAATCAAGAAACTAAGCAAATGAAAGATGCCGCTTTCGCTGGTTCTTTGGACCCAAAACTCCAGAAGCCGCTCTTGAGCTTATAGAGGACATGGCGATGAACACTTATCAGTGGAATTTGTCTAGGACTCGCCCATCTAAACCTGCAGGTATCTATGAAGTGGACTCGGTTTCGCAACTGGCGCTGCAAGTGGAAATGCTGAACAAGAAGATTTCGGAGATGACTGCTTCCTCTGCCGCTAAGGTATATGAAAATGTGAATGCTGCTGCTACCGAGCAGGTGGATTATCTGGGGAACATACCCAGGCCTGCTCAAAATAATTCTGCCAATAATTTTTCTGCTTTTTCTAATTTTTCTACACCTCCTGGTTTTAATTCTTCTTCGAACTTTTATAATCCTGGATGGCGTAACCATCCTAATTTTTCTTGGAGTAACTCTGCTAATGTTGCACGCCCACCACACGATTTTACACCACCACCACCACCACAACAAAACCAAAATCTTCAAAAAAACCTCTCTTTGGAAGAAATTTTATCTAGATATATAAGCTCGAACGATGCTACTATTAGAAACTTAACAGGGTCGATGAAAAGTTTAGAAAACCAGGTCGGGCAACTTGCCAAGGCTTTTTCCGAGAGACCACCTGGAACTCTTCCCTCGAACACTGAACCTAACCCAAGGGAGCACGCAAATGCGATTTCCCTTCGGAGCGGTAAGGTTATTAACGAGCCCACCACCAGGGAAGAGCCAAAGGTGATTGTCCCTCCTGTTGTGGAAAACATTATCCCCACAGAAAATGATAAATCAACTTTTGAAAATGAAAAAACTACTTTAGATAAAGAAAAAGATATTTCTGTTTTTTCTGATTTTGTAAAAGAAAATGATGACGTTCAAAATAATGCTCCGGTTGTTATAAAGGAATTTTCGCCACCTCCTTATCCGGCCCGACTTAGGAAAGAAAAACTAGACGATCAGTACCAACGCTTCCTTGAAATGTTCAAACAAATTCATATTAATTTACCATTTCATGAAGCGATTAGTCAAATGCCTAAGTATGCAAAATATCTTAAGGATTTATTAACAAACAAGACGAAATTAGAAAATTTATAGCATGTAACCTTAAATGAAGAATGCTCGGCGGTCGTTAAAAACTCTAATCTTCCTAAAAAGATAAACGATTCGGGTAGTTTTTCCATCACTTGCGTTTTTGGTGATCTATTTGTTAAACATGCGTTAGCGGATCTAGGAGCGAGCATCAATTTGATGCCCTTTTCTTTATTCAAAAAGCTAGGATTGGGCACTCTTAGCCCTACAAGAATGAGTATCCAGTTAGCCGATAGGTCGATCAAATATCTGTTAGGTATTGTTGAGGACGTGCTAGTAAAGGTCGACAAATTCATCTTCCCGGTGGATTTTGTCATTCTCGATATTGAAGAGGACGTCGAGGTCCCTCTTATCCTTGGTCGACCCTTCCTAGCCACCTCTCGAGCGGTCATCGATGTTAGTAACAGAAAGTTGTTTTTGCGTGTGGGAGATGATGAGGTCACATTTTCTATCAATCAATGAAAAACTCTTTAAAAATGATGATTCATGCTTCTTTCTTGATGTTTTAAATGAAGATTCTTCACTTTCTCTTTCTAACATCTCCTCAAATGAATTTTCCTCTTCTTTTTCTGAAATTTCTTCATATGATTTTGAAAACACGGTTATGTCATTACAAGCAAATTTAGAAAATGATTCTGTCTTTGGTAGAAAAAAGTATGAAAATCTTATTTTTGAAAAAGAAAAGAATTTGAAAAACTCTTATGATGAACCGCCCCATCTTGATTTAAAACCTCTCCTTGATCATCTAAAATATGCTTTTCTTGAAAAAAATTCTAAATTGCCCGTTATAATCTTGGCCTATCCTTCTCAATCCGAAAACGATCAGTTGATCGAAGTACTACAAAAGCATCGCCGAGCTATAGCGTGGCAAATTTCTGACATTTCTGGCATAAGCCCTTCTTTTTGTCCTCATAAAATATTTTTTGAAAATAATCCTAAGGGTATAGTCCAATCACAACGTCGTCTCATTCCGAATATGAAAGTGGTTGTGAAGGAAGAGGTGCTTAAGTTATTAGATGCGGAGATAATTTATCCGATTTCCGATAGTCAGTGGGTAAGTCTAGTACATGTTGTTCCTAAGAAGGGTGGCATTACGGTAGTAACAAACGAAAATAACGACTTAATTCCAACTAGGACGATAACGGGATGGAGGATGTGCATCGATTATCGTAAGCTAAACGATGCCACTCGAAAAAATCACTTCCCCCTCCCCTTTATCGATCAAATTTTAGAACGTTTATCCGGGCACTGTTTTTATTGCTTCCTCGACGATCTCTCGGGGTATTTTCAAATCCCTATCGCACCCGAGGACCAAGAGAAGACAACATTCACTTGCCCCTTCGGAACTTTTGCTTATCGTAGAATTCCTTTCGGGTCACACGCTACCTTTCAGCGGTGTATGCTTGCTATTTTTGATAAATACGTATAAAATATTATAGAAGTATTTATGGATGATTTTTCTATTTTTGGCGACTCCTTTGACTTATGTTTAGAAAATTTGGAAAACGTTTTACAACGCTGCGAAAAACCAACTTAGTTTTAAATTGGGAAAAGTGCCACTTTATGGTGCGTGAGGGCTTAGTCCTTGGCCATAAGATTTCCGCTAAGGGAATTGAAGTGGACAAGCCAAAATTGAAGTTATTGAAAAGTTACTGTCGCCTACAAATATTAAAGCAATTAGAAGTTTTTTAGGGCACGCGGGTTTTTATCGACGATTCATTAAAGACTTTTCAAAAATTACTAAGCCTCTTACCCACCTTCTCGAAAAAGAAACTCCTTTCGTTTTTTATGAATCTTGTCTCGTTGCATTTGAATTAATTAAATCCAATCTTATAAATGCTCCTATTATGATCGCCCCAGTTTGGGATTTACCATTCGAAATAATGTGTGATGTGAGTAGTCATGCGGTAGGTGCGGTTCTAGGACAACGAATTGCTAAGAACTTTCATTCGATTTTTTATGCTTGTAAAACTCTAACTTCTGCTCAAGAAAATTACACCACGATGGAGAAAGAACTTTTAGCTGTTATTTTTGATTTTGATAAATTCCGACCGTACGTTACTCTTGCGAAAGTTATTATTTTCACGGATCATTCCGCTTTGAAGTACATCCTTTCTAAACCGGATGCCAAGCCGCGTCTTATTCGCTGGATCCTGTTACTTCAAGAATTCGACTTGGAGATTCGGGATAACAAAGGAGCGAAAAACCTAGCGGCTGATCATCTCTCTCGTCTTGAAAATCCCAAACTCGATAGTTTAAATGAAAATTTTATTAATGACTCTTTTCCGGATGAACGTCTTTTAAGCATTTCTTCTTCTACCCCCTGGTTTGCCGATCTGGCCAATTATCTTGTGGCACGGGCCCTTCCAAAAGAATACTCTTCTCACCAAAAGAAGAAATTCTTTTCGGAGTTGAAGTATTCTTTTTGGGAGGACCCCTTTCTATTTCGCATTTGTGCGGATTAGGTGGTTAGAAGATGTGTTTCCCGGGAAGAAGGTTAACAAATTTTAAAGCATGTTCATGAAGGTCCGACTGGCGGGCATTTCCAAGCGAACCGCACCGCCCACAAACTGCTTAGTGCTGGCTTTTACTGGCCAAGCATATTTAAGGATGCGCAACTCTTTGTGAGCGGGTGTGATCGGTGCCAACGGACTGGAAACTTATCTAATAAAAATGAAATGGAACAAAATTATTTTCTGGAATGCGATTATGGGGCATTGACTTTGTAGGCCCGTTTCCCTCAAATATAGGAAACAAATATATTCTAGTCGCAGTCGATTATGTTTCTAGGTGGGCGGAGGCCCAAGCTTTACCTAGAAATGATGCTTGCGTCGTAGTTGCCTTTCTTAAAAAATTATTTTCTCGTTTTGGTTTTCCTCGAGCAATCGTTAGTGATAGGGGAAGTCATTTTTGCAACGCTCAACTTGCTAAAGTTTTAACTAAATATGGCATTACGCATAAACTATCAACTGCTTATTACCCCCAAACTAACGGTCAGGTCGAGGTAGTCAATCGAGAGCTTAAAAGAATTTTGGAAAAAACCGTTTCTATTTCCCGTAAGGATTGGTCTTTAAAGTTAGACGATGCTCTTTGAGCTTATCGGACAGCGTACAAGACCACTATTGGTTATACTCCTTTCCGACTAGTCTACGGAAAATCGTGTCATCTCCCGGTAGAAGTAGAGCACCGTGCGTATTGGGTGTTAAAGTTTTTTAATTTCGATCCGCACTCGGTCGGTGAGCATAGAAAAACCCAACTAAATGAGCTTGACGAGTGGCGAGCATACGCTTATGAAAATAATAAAATTTACAAAGAACGCACAAAACTTTATCACGATAAGAACTTGCGCCATCCTAAAACGTTTAAACCTGGCGATCACGTTCTTCTTTTCAATTCTCGCCTACGTCTTTTCTTGGCAAACTTAAATCAAGATGGTCTGGACCGTTTATGGTCAAGGAAGTTTATCCTTATGGAACTGTGTTACTTTCGCACCCCGATAAGGGTGATTTTAAAGTGAATGGGCA
Organism: Platanthera guangdongensis; assembly: GCA_039583875.1. Lineage (NCBI taxonomy): Eukaryota > Viridiplantae > Streptophyta > Magnoliopsida > Asparagales > Orchidaceae > Platanthera > Platanthera guangdongensis. The sequence goes on along the minus strand of CM077152.1, from coordinate 55,250,005 downwards.
TAAACTTAAACTCTATTTTTCAAATGATTTTGTGTCTCCTGCAACGGAGGATCTTGTTTTGGACTCTTAAATATTTATCTTGTTGTGGAACATTTTTATTTTTGGACTTATTATTATTATTATGAAACTTTTAATTTTATTCGGACTTTAAAATGTTGTAATAAAAGAACACTCTTGGGCACCTGCCCACGGACTCTATTTTTTCTGCTTTTATTTTGCTCTTCCTTCCGGAGGCCAACCAAGCAAGTTCGTGATCGCCGCTCCAACGTTGCTGATTTAAGGATGGATCAAGTCAAACCTGCTGACGATCAAGTGTACTAAAAAGCAAGCATGGGGGAGCGACATCCGCCTTCCACCCACAAACCCGGGGAAGTCCTGTTCTTTTTATTACATTTACTTTCTGGCGTGTTCTCTCCTTTTCAGTCCCCTTCTCTTTCTCGTTTTTATTTTTGTTTATTTCATTGAGGACAATGAAAAATATAAGCTTGGGGGAGGGTTTAGTTAGTTTCTCTTTTTCCTTTTTCTTTCAAAACTCCAAAAAAATCTTTTGCTTTCTTAAAATCAAAATCTAAAAAATTAGTATAGTTTTGTTAAGCTTCTTTAGTATTGCTTTTATTTTAGCCTTATCAAAAATCAAAACAAAGAAAAAAAATCTATAAAAACAAAAATCCAAAATTTTTTTGCTAAAATCTATTTGAAAAATAAAATCTAAAATTATTTTCTATCTTTATTTTTATGTGTCTTCTAGTGATGTGTAGGCTCGTGCGGTTCCTTAGTTCTATTTAGATCTCTTTGAAACAGTTTTCTAAATTTATCAGTTTAACATAGCTTATTTTTACTAGTTTCTTTTTCTTAAATATAGGCATCCGATTTTTTCGTTATAAGTTAGCAATTTGTAGTTATGTCTTTTTATTCGGTTAGTTGCTTACGAATGGTTGCTAGGTAATGTTATCTCTTTTTCATTTATGGGGTAATACTTTCTTGGTGTCTAGAACTTGTCCCTAGCTACTCTCGAAGCATGTGCGTCGTTTTTACGTACCTTAGAACTGATTTAGGCCACCCTTTGACTAGTTTGAGCTTTTCTTGCCCACCAACAAATTTACCATTGCAAAACAATTTTTGGGCCTTTTTTCCATAATTCTTTTTTTTAGCGCCACCTTTCATTTCATTATTTCACCAAAGCCAAAATCCCTTTCCTATTTTCACACTAAACTTTGAGCTTAAATATTAATTTTGTGAAGGGTTATATCTCTGAAATGAAAAGGAAACTTTATAGCTTATATTTGGAGCTTTCCTTAAAGTTAAAAAAAAGAGTTATTATCAAAAGTATCATCAAAATGAAATGAAAAAAAAAGTAGTTTATTTTTTGGCCAATATTATGAAATGAAAAGAAAAAAATGCATGCCCTTATGTTTGTTTTAGCTTGAATTGAAGCACTTATCATTCCTCTTCATGTGTTTATGTTTTTTTAAGCTCAACCTTGGTTTAGTGTTTAAGCCCTCATGTTTATCCTTGTTTTCATTTCCTAATCATTTACCTAAGCCAAGTTCTAATGCCTATTAGAAGTCCTATTAATCTTTAGAATGTAAATTCGTGTAGTCGTGAAAGTGTGAACGGACAAGCCTATGGCCACCATCATTGAAGGATTTCTTTGGAGGTTATCTTGAGGTGACTTAGGGGTAATTGTTATTCTAGTAACCTAGTAGTTCGTTTAATGCGCCATTTAATTAGAACGTTTACTTTTGCTTTTCTTATTTTCTTAAAGTTATGGATGCCTTGTCTTAAGATTTAGAAATGTGTAAGTTTTCTTTATGTTCTAATGATATTTTTAGGTCTCCACTTTCAAGTTTTCTATTGTGCACTTCTCACCCCACTAGTTGTTAACATAGGAATTAGGATAGTTTAATTTTTCATGTTTTGTTTTTCTTAATTATGAAATCTAAATTTGCTTTGTTTACTTTTTCCCTAGTTTTCAATTCTATTTGCTTGAGGGCAAGCAAATGCTCTAGCATGGGGGAATTTGATGACTACTTTTAGTCATCGTTTTTGGTATAGTTTAGTTTAAGAAATTCCTAAGATTATTGATATTTTTGCTTACTTTATTCTTGTTATGTTTATTTTCATATTTTATTTGTTTTGTTATGAATATAATATTTTTTAGGTTATGTCATGTTTATGTTATGTTCAATTTTATTTTTCATTTTATGTTATGTTATGTTATAATAATTAATGTTTTGATTTAAATTATGTGTCTAATTTGTTATATTCTATTTTGTTTTGCAGCCCATACCCGAGCCTTCTTCATTGGTGAAGCCCTCAAGTCATGGTGCAGCCCTCCTTTATTGATCCAAACCATGCAGCCTACATGATGCAGCCCGGCCACTTCAACATCCATGCAGCCCTCTTCATTGGAGCAGCCCACAAATTGCATGGCCGGCCTCTTCCCCACTTCAAGATGCAGCCCACATTGGAGCAGCCCGTCCCCTTCAAAGTGCAGCCCACTCTCTCCATTCTTTGGTCCATTTGAGTCCCATGCATGGCCGGTTCCCTCCCCCCTTTTTTCATCAACTTATTTCCATTTTTCTCTCCCCATTCATGCATGGCCGGCCACCTCATTCCCTCTCTCCCCCTCTCATTAATTTCCATATGCATGCACCTTACCACTACACATGGTCGGCCACTTTTTTCTCCCCTCTTTATTTCTTATTCATTCCCCTTTTCTATTTTATATTTTCCAAATCATTCCCTTAAACTCCATGCATTGAACCCACCTCTCTCTCTCTCCACCTCATTAAATATCATGCATGTATTCTCTCCACTTCATTTAATGTCATGCATGAACTTCTCTCCCTCTACATGGCTGGCCACCCCCCTTGCCTCCTCCTTTTCAATTTCATTCTATAATCTTCTCCATCTCCTATAAAAGCCACCCCATCCCTCAAGCCAAAGGAGAAATTTTTGGGAAGTGAAGTTTTGAGTTGAATGTGTGTGTTGAGTTGGAGAGTGGAGAGTGCTTGTGAGTTGTTATTAGTTTCATTATTGTATTAGTTTTTTTCCATTATTGCAAGTTTTTCTTCCTAATATAGTCCTGTCTTTTTAAAATTTTGTGTACTCTTTCATTTAGTATCAATAAAAAAGAAATTGTCTTCTCTTTACATTGTTATTTCCTTTTCCAATATGCGTAGCTAATCTTCTCTTAGCCTTCGATCGTGAGGATCCATAAAATGAGATGAGGGTTTCTTTTATTTCATAGTTTTATTTTTGCTTAATTTTACTTGATCCTTCTTTGATTTTTATTTTGTCGACTCCGTATTTCCAGTATACGGTAGTAGGCTTGGGATCTCATATTTGAGTAGCCGAGAGGCTTATGAATGTGAAAAATCACTCAAAGAAGGAAGGAGTTGAACGCAACCCTAGAGATAGGATGGCGTAAATCTTCTGGATTGGAGTCAAATCCAATAGTGCGGGTCACCTCGATAATGCGGCTTTAGGCCTTTTTGACTTGAAAGAGATTTCGGTCAAAACGTCTATAAGCTAGGAGAATTAATGCTCTAGAGAGATTTTGTCTTATTTTCGGATCCGTCACGGTCGAGTATGATTTGCAAATTTAAAACTATGCCTTTTCATCCCTCTCATTTCATTTTATGGTGAATCTTCGATCGAATGCTAACTTTTTATTATAAAGTTTTTCTTATAAAAAATTATCTTTCATTTTAGTTTAAAAATTCTCAAAACCCATTTTCTTTCGGTAGAATAATAGTTCAAGCGTGAGTAGCAGTATTTGACAACCCCGTGTTTAAATACGACCTTGATACTACAATTCGACAGGTACACTTGCCTGTTCGGGTTTAGCCCATCAATGGCTACTTTGACAGTTAGCTCTGATGGTTGAGATCAAGAGAGGAGAGGAGCTGAGAAGAAGAGGGGGGCCGCTAGCAGCGACAACAGCAGACTTTGCCCGCCACGTCTTAAAGGCCACTCTTGCGATGGGTTTTCGTTTGATTATAATTCAGTGTTACAGCTTGAGATTGCACCTTTACATAGAAAGCAAATAAAGGGTACAAAGGGGAAGCTAGTGGCTAAGGAAAGAAGTTGTCAGAGGCCGCGCGGACTGAGAAAACAGGTCGGCAGACTGCGTAGAGAGATGATCTCGCAATTCGCTTGAGTAAGTCGGGCGGACTGCGCGATCAGGGAGAGAGGGCTGCTGGAGAGGCCGCGCAGATTGAGACTTGGAGTCCGCAGGAAGTGATGCCTTGACCTTATTATTGGCTTTCCCCCGACATGCCTCATCGTGCTTGTCGTCCCCGCTTGAATGAGAGGTATGGGGGGCTATTTATAGTCCTGAGGAGGTAACGGTCTTGGTGACATCACACCCAGTATGTCGGTGAGTTGTGCGAGTAGGAATGGATTACGCCGAGTCAGCGCTGAGCTGTGTGAGCTGAGGAGTAGATCGCATGCTGCTGGGAAGTGGCCGGAGCTGGGGAGCAATGCTGAGTGTCAGACTGCATATTGAGTGCGCCTCTGTCGGAGGCTTGTTGCTGGGTAGACTTGGCGACCTGGAGGACTGAAGAGGCAGGTCGCGCATACTGGCGAGGTGGAGATAGCCACTGCTGACTGGCGGCCTGGAGGCAGCTCGCCACTACTGTCTGGAGGCGATCTGGAGTGAGTCTATGTTGTGTTATGCAGTATGAGGAAGTGTTGATGCTGCCAAGTCTCGTCTCAAGCGGGCTGAGACCGAGTCCATGAACTGCTGGTAGATAGGAGAGTTGGTCACGGACTGGGCGACCTTGCGAACTGAAGGAGAGTCCACTGGATCCTGTGCCTGTTGATGTAGAGCTAGAATGAGTCCTTCCTTTGACAGACTGAGAAGAAGTTCACCACGTTTTGCCAGATAGAAGGGGCAGGTCGCACCTGTTGGGTAGGTGACCTGGAAGCAGATTGCATGTTGTGTGCCATCGGGCGACCTGGAGGCAGGTCGCCTACTTCTTTACGGATTGGGATGTAGCGAAGAGCAGTCCGCAACTGTCGAAGGGTGGTCGATTGACGATAACATAGCTTTGCTAGCCGGTCGACCTGCAAGAGCAGGCTGGAAAGCAGATCGTGCCTCCTGCTGAGCATGTGATTACCGAGCGGTTTGGGTGGATAGGAATATGAGTCTGCCACTTAATTGGGTAGTTCACTCCTATTTGTGTAGAATGAACCATATCAGTTTAGTCAACCTAATCGCACGGCCTGTAGGGGTAGATTGAGGAGGCAGTCCGCAAACCCTTCAGAACAAGCGGCTACTGTGCGACCTGTGCGACCTGGCCGGGGAGGCCGCCCTATCCGCGCGGCCTGAGCAGACAGAGAAGTCTGTCTGCCCATCCTCGAAAAAGGGTTGGTAGGCTGTGACCTCCAGGGGGAACCTAGAGCAGGCCGCGACTTGCGAGCTAGGGATTGCCGATTTCTAGGTTAACATAATCCCCGCACTTTTTTAAGTCCCGAAGGGAACTTCGAAAAAGTAGGAGACCCACAAAAATTGTGATCCTCTTCTCGAGAAAAAGAAGGGGTAAGAAGAGATGGAAATTGATGTCTCTCCTCAAAAAAGGTTTGCTAATGCCTGTCGATTTCCCGCAAAGGAAAAGTTAACATAGGCGGAAAGAGCTACATCTTGTGTGTATCTGAGTTGCCTTTGCAAAAGCGAAGAATACTTGTGAATGTCTTCCAAGGGGCTCTGCAAAATAAAGGTAAGAGGAAGGCATGGAAGAGTAATAACTTGCAAGCACCTGTTAACATCTGCAAGAGGAAGGGTAGGCAGTAAACATGAGGGAAAATTAAGTTGCAAGTACCTCGAAGGAACTTGCAGATATCTGATAATTTCTGCAAAGTAAGGGTGAATAGTAGATATGATAGAAAAATAAGCTGCAAATACCTGGTGGGAACCTGCAAATATCTGTTAAACTCTAAAAAAGAAGTATGAGTAGCATATATGAAAGGAAAAATAAGCTGCAAGTACCTAGAGGGAACCTGTAAATATCTGCTAATCTCTGCAAAAGAAGAGTGAATAGCAGATATGATAGAAAAAATAAGTTGCAAGTACCTGGAGGGAACCTGCAGGTATCTGCTAATCTCAGCAAAAGAAGAGTGAATAGCAGATATGATAGTAAAAATAAGCTCCAAGTACCTGGAGGGAACCTGCAGGTATCTGCTAATCTCTGCAAAAGAAGAGTGAATAGCAGATATGATAGAAAAAATAAGTTGCAAGTACCTGGAGGGAACTTGCAGGTATCTGCTAATCTCTGTAAAAGAAGAGTGAATAATATATATGATAGAAAAAATAAGCTACAAGTACCTGGAGGGAACCTGCATGTATCTGCTAATCTCTACAAAAGAAGAGTGAATAGCATATATGATAGAAAAAATATGCTGCAAGTACCTGGAGGGAACCTGTAGGTATCTGCTAATCTCTGCAAAAGAAGAGTGAATAACATATATGATAGAAAAAATAAGCTGTAAGTACCTGGAGGGAAATTACAGATATCTGCTAGTCTCTGCAAAAGAGGAGTGAATAGCAGAGATGATAGAAAAAATAAGCTGTAAGTACCTGGAGGGAACCTGCAGATATCGGCTAAACTCTGCAAAAGAAGAGTGAATAGAAAATATGATAAAATAATAAGCTGCAAGTACCTGGAGGGAACCTGTAGGTATCTAATAATCTCTGCAAAAGAAGAGTGAATAGAAGATATGATAGAAAAAATAAGTTGCAAGTACCTAGAGGGAACCTGCAGGTATCTGCAAATCTCTGCAAAAAAAGAGTGTATATCAGATATGTTAGAAAAAATAAGCTGCAAGTACATTGAGGGAACTTACAGGTATCTGTTAATCTCTGCAAAACAAGAGTGAATAGCAGATATGATAGAAAAAAAATAAGCTACAAGTACCTGGAGGGAACCTGCATGTATCTGCTAATCTCTGCAAAAGAGGAGTGAATAGCAGATATGATATAAAAAATAAGCTGCAAGTAACTAGAGGGAACCTACAGGTATCTGCTAATCTCTACAAAAGAAGAGTGAATAGCATATATGATAGAAAAAATAAGCTGCAAGTACCTGGAGGGAACTTACAGGTGTTTATTGTTGATATGATAAAGAAGATATAATTGGATAGCAGAGAGAATGTCCGTCAAACTCTGCTATTGGCCGACTAAAGATCAGACCGTGATAATAAACCTATTCGCGTGATCATATATGATATCTTTAATATGAAATCTAGATTAGACAGATGAAACCATCTTGATTAGACTTGAATATCATGGCTTATCAACAAAGTAGAACAAATTCTTCGATTAATAATAGATGCCAATAATATGCATAATCAATCGTCAGCGGATAGAGCTTCTTGAAAGCCGAATATATAAAATGATCATAAGCAAAATAGATGTTGCAAATCCTTTTGATAGGTTGGACTCAACCTGTTAACCTGTAAGAAGGCAGCTAAAAAGAGAAAGGAGGGCTACACTCGAAAAAGGCTCAAAAAAGACTGGATGCTGCCACAGGTGTTTCCTGTGGGCCTTAGGCTTTGCTTGCCTAAGAGAAATCATCAAGAGCGTAGTCCTACTCAGAGTGGGCTGGTCGTACTTCCTTTATAAAGGCATAAAAGAGAAGTATGCAGAAAATCCTGAGAAGGATCAATTGATACACTGCTCTCATGCCTCGGGTTACAACCTCACTGATTAGTTAGTCCAGGTGCGCCAAGTGGTCTATAACATTGCTTGCCTTTAAAACGATCAGCGGAGTTATGGGCCCCGCGAAGGCACGGATTGAGAGTACCATAGAGTATTCAACCATTACAGTCATGAGATGATCGAGGAGGCAAGACTACGCTTGATCGCCATTGCTTGCCCAACAAAGATCATCATAATTGTAATATATCCTTAGCGAAGCGCAGCTGAGCTAACACATGGGACCTCCCTGTATGCACACTCTGTGTTAGATACCGGGGAGGATCCGAAGTCTCGTAATCCTCTGCACGAGAGTTGGACGGCACCCACTGCACATACGCGAACACTCCCTGCTATATGTGGTCATCGCGGTCTTACGCCGGAGTCCAACATCGAGGGGGCCCTTAGCAAGACTTGGTGATATCTCAGTGGTTCAGTGATCTCTTTGGCAAAGAGAAAATAGAGGAGGAGGAGGCACTCCAAAAAGGGAATAGTGTCAGTACGGGATCTCTAACGTAAAATATTTATGAAATGAATGAAAGAAACACGTAGAAGTTCTTTATAGAGAAAATGTCTGAACGGTGCAAAGCAAAGATAACCAGCCATGGTCGTGAGAAGCTTTGAGGAGTTTGTAATGTTCTTTTCACTTCATAATAGTCTTCAAAGATAGCCTGCATCATCAGCATTGATGGTCTTGTTAATAACGAGGTCAGGATGATGGCTGATTTGACTTACTCCCTTTGAGCTGCAAGAAATGTCTGCTACTTCTTTGCCATTTGAAGTAGATGGATCAGAGTGGTCATCTTTCGAGAGTAGATCGCACATTTTACCCAGCCTCAACATCTTTTGTACTAGTTGACGAAGTGCTCGACAGTTTTTAGTTAAATGCCCAATTTCTTTATGAAACTCATAGAACGGATCTGAATCTTTTGATCTTTAATCTGTTGGCTGGTAAGGCCTTTTGATATTAGCCCTACCCTTCATAATTTGGCTTACTTCTTGCATTGCTTCATCTAGCTCTAATTCTTGCAAGTCATCATCTTGTTGATGCTGAACCGAAGTTGTTTGCGGAGCTGGAACTGGTAATAGTAACAATTGATCTCGGGCATGATCTTGGACCGGGAAGGGGTGTCGATGACGTTGAAATCTTCTTCCCTTCCTTGAGTGGGATGGAAAAACTTTTTGAGGAGACCTTGGTGGCTGCTCGTAAGAAGAAGGCTCTTTCTCTGCTACAAGCCTGGAGATGAAACTGGGATTTCTTTTCTCGCCTCGAATGTATGAGTTTTCTAAGCTAATCATCTCTTGATATGTCCTTAATGCTCGGACGTTAGCCTCGAACTTTAGTGATCCTTCATGCAAACCTTGAATAAGAGCCACTCGGTACATTTCTTGGTAGACGATATCAATGTCTAAGATCTTTTTCTAGAATTGGTCTACAAAATGAGACCAAGTCTCGTTCTCTCGCTGCCTGATCTCAAAGAGGGCTTCTGGACCTCCTTTTCTCTTTTTAGAGGTAGAAAACCTGAGCAGAAACTCTCTTCGCAGATCAGCAAACGAAGAGATGGACTGGGGACATAGTCCATAGAACCAATCCCTCACTTGCCCATCAAAGGTAGTTACAAAGAGTTTGCATTTGATAGCATCTGAAAGGGTTTTGAGAGCTACGGCTGATTCAAAAGCTTGAAGGTGCCTGATGGGATCAGTCTCTCCAGTATAAATTGACAACCACGGCTCTCTGAAGTTAATTGGAGTTTGTTCATGTCGAACATTGTCTGGAAATGGTGATGGTTGTCCTAATCTCCTACATCACAAGGAAAAAAAGGAGCATAAGTTGCAGCTATAAAAGGAGCAGGAGGATAGAAAGGAAAAGCTGATGATGGCGGAGCAAAAGCTGGAGCTGAAGAGTAGGGATGACATCCCTGAAAGTTTAGAAATCTTGCTGGACTTTCTCGGGCAACTTCACGGAAGAAGTTTTGATGAGCTATGAACTCATCGTTTTGAGAGCGCAAAGAAGTTGCAGGCCCTTGTGGAAAGGTTGGTGGGTAAACAGGAGGATAGACCGGTGGATAGGCCGGTGGATAAGCTTGGGGAGTCTCCAATGCCAATGTTGTTGCTGCAGATTACATTTCCAATCGCTGTGTGATAGCAGTTAGAGTACGGTTGACTGCTTAAAACTATTGGGCAGTTTCTCTGCGCGATTGCTCCAAGGCTTCCCAGAGAGGATCTTCACTGGGACTTGATGGAGAAAGGTTCTCGGCTGGTTGATGATCTGACATGAGTAACCATTGATTTATCAGTCTGTTCAAGATCAGAAGGTCGTGTGTTAACTGTTGATGCAGAAAATGGCACCACCAGGTAACGGTTGTTTGCTCTCGCAAGGATAAGGTGAAGAGATTGATAGGGCTAGAGTAGAGGTTGATGAGGAACTGTCGAGCAGACGACTACTTTGATGGTTAGCTCTGATGGTTGATATCAAGAGAGGAGAGCAGCTGAGAAGAAGAGGGGGTCCACTAGCAGCGGCAACAGCAGACTTCGCCCGCCAAGGCTTAAATTTCACTCTTGCGATGGGCTTTCATTTGATTATAATTCAGTGTTACAGCTTGAGATTGCACCTTTACATAAAAAGCAAATAAAGGGTACAAAGGGGAAGTTGGCGGCTAATGAAAGAAGTTGCCAGAGGCTGCGCGGACTGAGAAAATAGGTCGGCAGACCGCGTAGAGAGATGATCTCGCAATTCGCTTGAGCAAGTCAGGCGGACTGCGTGATCAGGGAGAGAGGGCTACTGGAGAGGCCACGCGGACTCAGAAAACAAGTCGGCAGACTGCGCGGAGAGATGATTCGCAATTCGCTTGAGCATGTCGGGCGGACTGCGCGATCAGGGAGAGAGGGCCATTGTAGAGGCCACGCAGACTGAGATTTGGAGTCCGCATGAAGTGATGCCTTGACCTTGATGTTGGTTGTCCCCTAAAGTGCCTCGTCATGCTTGTCGTCCCCTCTTGAATGAGAGGTATGGGGGGCTATTTCTAGGCCCGAGGAGGTAACGGTCTTGGTGACGTCACCCCCGATATGTCGGTGAGTTGTGCGAGTAGACATGGAGTTCGCCGAGAATACGCCAAACTATGCGAGCTGAGGAGTATATCACCTGCTGCTAGGAAGCGACCGGAGCTGGGGAGCAATGTTGAGTGGCAGACTGCATATTGAGTCCGTCTCTGCCGAAGGCTTGTCGCTGGGTAGACTTGGCGACCTGGCAGACTGAGGAGCTAGGTCGCGCATACTGGTGAGGTGGAGATAGCCGCTGCTGACTGGAGGCCTGGAGGCAGCTTGCCACTGCTGTCTGGAGGCAAGCTGGAGCGAGTCCGCGTTGTGTTGTGCGGTCTGAGGACATGTTAATACTGCAAAGTCTCATCTTAGGTGGGTAGAGACCGAGTCCGTGAACTGCTGGCGGACAGGAGAGTTGGTCACAGACTAGGCGACCTTTCGAACTGGAGGGGAGTCCACTGGATCCTATGCGGGTTGACGGAGAGCTGGAGAGAGTCCTTCCTTTGGCGGACTGAGAAGATGTAACACCTCCTATCCGTCGCATAGCATATAGCAGTAGGTCCGGCCGGGGCCCGACGCCATATACCACAGACAGACCGGGTGGTTACTAAATGGAAACCATCCAACCAATCATAACGTCCTACACAGAGCATTCTAGCGGAAGCAGTTTAAATAGTTGCAATTAAAAGAACCGAGCAACAAGCATGAATGTCCACTAACAAGCCAAATAGGAATGAAGTACATACACAAGTACTGGCCTTAATGCCTTACAAATGGTTTACTCATATTACATGTTTTTCATACCACGGCACGCAGGCCGGTCATACATGAACAAAAGCAAGTAAAACACTCCAGTTTAGGCCTTCGAGGGCCGGCTTCGCAATTTGGGCTTTAGCCCGCTATTGACTGCTTGGTCCAGCAGCACCTGCAAGCAACAAACCACCGCACGGTGGCAAACAAAAGTAACGGTCAGCAATGCTGACCAAATTATAACGATCCCGCCCCCAACTCGGGGCGGCGATGCTCCTTCCCTGCATTTTATTAGCACAACCAAGCAGTAACTAAATATATTGCATCACAGGTGTTGGCACGCACAGCCACACGCCCCGTGCTCTCAGGGCACATTCTCGGTGATCACAGTCTAAGTCTGCCGACTCACCACCGTCCCCTGGATGGCAATCTCTCGTGAGCAATTTGTCTTCCCAGCATGGGTCACGGTAATTAAAACCATAGACCGTCGAAGACCCTCATCTATGCCAACGACTCTAATCCGAACGACATAGAATGGGTACGGTTCCATCTAACCCGTACTCACATCGCAACGTTAATTCAAAACATATGCGCAGGTCAAACTTCTCCCGAGTCCTGTTTCCGTCACACATTTCACATAACCCGGTTATGTTCAAGTTGGCTCCCAGGCCTCCAAGTTGGCAAGATCACGCATCCGCCCAGTTTTCCGGGTGCACCTTAGGGTTAATCTCCAAGGCTCCCTGTTGCAATCTACCGCGTAGAAAACATGAAAAACAAACATTCGCACGGAGTCTTCTCCGGCATATATGTAATGCAACATCACCGATCCAGACCAACATGTCCGGATAGGCTTCACACATCATGCCTATGTCCGTTCGCGTTTACGGACTCCGACAAGCCCGTGTTTGACTTGACACGCCCGTGTTCCAACTGACACGGCCGTGTGGTTGGTCGTGTACCCCCATCGACACAACATCGAAAACAACCCGAGACTCACACGGGTCTTAGACACGCCCGTGTCCTATGTGACACGCCCGTGTCAAACCCGAACACTCCTGGGCTCCAGGCCGTGTTCACGATCTCGACACTTCGTCGAGTGAAGTTCGTCGACCACCCGACATGGCCTTGGACACGCCCGTATCCTAGGTCGTGTTCCCTGACTCGACACATCGTCGAGCGAAAATCATCGACTCCCCTGGCAGATCGTCGACACGAGCTCGACACGCCCTGAGACACGCCCGTGTCTCAGGCCGTGTTCGCTGCTCGACGATCGTCGACTCCATAAATCGTCGACCTCACGGCCAAATCGTCGACTCGAGCCTGACACGCCCTGGGACACGTCCGTGTCACAGGCCGTGTGCCCCCTGCCAAATACCAGATTTGGCCCAAAATGCCTCCCGTCGCTCTTTTGAGTTTCGGGGCATTACAACTCTCCCCCTCTTAAAAGAATTTCGTCCTCGAAATTACATAAAGGAAAGAAACATAAAACTTAAATGGTACCTGAGTGAAACAACTCCGGGTACTCCTCAAGCATAGTCTGCTCTCGCTACCAAGAGAGCTCCTCTCAACCGCAATTATCCCAACGGACCGTGACCATCCTGATCTCTTTATTGCGTAGCCGTTTGACCTCCGAGTCCTCAATACGCACGGGTTTGACCTTTGTCGTCAACCCACTATCAATCGGCACTTGATCGACCGCGATCACTTGCGTAGGCTCTTGCACCGCCTTTCGTAGCACCTAAATATGGAATACATCATGTAAACCACTATGCTCCACCGAAAGCATCAACCGATAGGCTGCTCCACCAACCCGCTCCAGAACCTCAAACGGCCCAAGGTACCTTGGGCTTAGCTTTTTCAATCACCGCACCCGCAAGACACCCATGAACAACTTGATCTTTAAGTACACCCAGTCGCCCACAGCGAACTTCACGTTCCTGTGCTTGGCATTATAGTACTTCGCTTGCCGGTCCTGAGCGATAAGCAACCTCTCCTGAATGGTTCGCACCAATGAAGTAGTATCCTCCACCTCTTGACGCTTATACAACTTTGACTCGCCCGTTTCCAACCAGGACAATGGTGTGCGACATCTTCTACCATATAGGGCCTCGAAGGGCGACATTTGAATACTCGCCTGGTAGCTATTGTTGTACGCAAATTCCACCAAATAGAGATGGTCTTCCCATTGCTTTCCAAAGTCCAAGACACACATGCGGAGCATGTTTTCCATAGTTCTATTGACCCTCTCGGTCTGCCAATCCGTTTGCGGATGGAAGGCTATGCTGAATTTTAACTTTGTTCCCAACATTTGTTGCACTAGCCTCCAATCATTGGACGTGAACCGCCCATCTCGGTCACTCGCGATGCTACGGGGCACACCGTGAAGCCGTACTATATTATCCACATATAGTTTTGCCAACTTCTCCATCGGATCATCCTTCCTATGCAGAATGAAATGCGACACCTTCGTTAGCCGATCTACGACCACCCAGATGGCGTCGTTCCCCTTTTGCGACCTTGGCAAACCATGCACAAAGTCCATAGTGATGTCGTCAAATTTCCACTCCGGAATAGGCAAGGACTTCAGAAATCCTCCCGGCTTTTGGCACTCCGCCTTCACCCAGGCGCAAGTTTGGCACTTCGCCACGTAGAGGGCCACATCCTTCTTCAAACCCGGCCACCAAAACAGTTTCTTCATGTCGCGGTACATCTTTGTGCTCTCTGGGTGAATCGAGTACTTGGTATGGTGCGCCTCGTACAACAAATCCACCCGCAAACTGCCCATGCTTGGGACGCAAAGACGACCCTCTTTCCAAAGCAATCCATCCACAACTTCATATTGGGAATTTGACCCATCCAGAGCCTCTATCATGAGTTGCTTCATGTGGCCATCCAAATCCAATGCCTGCCGAATCCGATCAGCCAGGTCATATTAAACTTCAGTCTAATTCAAGAGTGCTTCAGCACTTGACTGCTTATCTACACAAACAATCTCCAACGCCTCCAACTCCCGAACAAACCGCTCGTCATGGATCGACAGCCAATTGGCTTGAGCTGGGGCCCGGCGACTCAACGCATCCGCAACCGCATTACCTTTACCAGGCACATAGTGGATCTTGAATGTATAGTCTCCCAGGACTCCATCCAACTACGCTGTCGCATATTCAGATCTTTCTGATCAATCAAATACTTTAGACTCTTGTGATCGGTGTAGATATCAATCTTCACACCGTACAAATAATGCGTCCACAGCTTCAAGGCAAAAATCACGGTCGCTAACTCCAAGTCATGGACCGCAGAGTTCCTCTCGTGCACTTTCAGCTGTCTCGAGCCATAAGCTATCACACTTCCGTGTTGCAGTAGCACGCAACCCAAACTGCTGCCCGAAGCATCGCTATATATCTCATAACCTTCGGTCCCACTCGGCGAACTCAGCACAGGCGCCGTGGTCAACCGACATTTCAACTCCTCAAAAGCTCGCGCGCACTCCGGCGTCCAAACGAACTTCTACTCCTTCCTCTTCAAAGTAGTGAGAGGTAACGCTATCTGCGAGAAGTTCTCTACGAAGCGCCTATAATAGCCGGCAAGCCCCAGAAAGCTCCGGACTTCCGCTACCGTAGAAAGCTCAGGACACTCCCGTATCGCAACAATCTTCGCCGGATCCACTACAATACCTTCCCCACTCTCTATATGACCGAGGAACGCCACTGAGGACAACCAAAACTCGCACTTCGAGAACTTGGCGTACAATTGGTTCCTCCTTAGCGTCTCCAAAACCAAATGAAGATGCCTGAAGTGATCTTCCTCACTCTGCGAGTACACCAAAATATCGTCGATGAAGACGATCACAAAATGGTCCAAGTACTCCCTGAAGGTCCTGTTCATCAAATCCATGAATACTGACAGCGCATTAGTCAGCCCAAATGCCATGACCATAAACTCGTAATGCCCGTATCTCGTACTAAACGCTGTCTTCGGGATATCACTATCCCATATTCGCAGCTGATAGTACCCGAACTTGAGATCCAACTTTGAGTACACCGTCGACCCGACCAACTGATCAAAAAGATCATTGATCCGGGGGATCGGGTACTTGTTCTTTTCCGTCAACTTGTTGAGCTCCCGATAAACAATACATAGCCTCAAGCTTCCGTCCTTCTTCTTAACAAAGAGGACCGGCGCGCTCCAAGGCGAAGAACTTGGACGCACATACCCTTGCTCCAACAACTCTTGCAGTTGAACCTTCAGCTCCGCCATTTCCTTAGGCGCTAGCCGATATGGAGAGCATGACACAGGCTTTGCACCTGGTACGAGCTCTATTGTAAAATCTATCTCCCGCTGCAGTGGGGCTCCAGGAAGATCGCTAGGGAACACATCAGGGTACCATGATACCACTGAAATACTGTCCAACGCGGGCTTAGGCTTTGCAACCTCCACTAGTGTAAAGAACAGTTCTGCACCGGCACGAACCGCCTTCACCACCTGAAGAGCCCATGAACGTCGTCTCACGACCTGCTCCCAGCTTGACTTCCTTGCTACCACAAACAATATAGGATCGCTGCTCTGAGAGCCAGTCCATGCCAAATATAACGCCGAACTCCTCCAGCGGTAGTAGCGACACTTGTAAGTCAAAGTCTTGACTCCCTGACCACACCTAAGCGCAACAGATTCTACCCGCGCGCATTGAGCACCATTGGACCATAGCGCATCCAATTTGTCTCTTACCATCGAAGGAGGTACTCCGACGCGTAATATAATTCCTAAATAAAGGAATGCGAAGCTTCGTTTACACGAACGGTGCTCTCGCCGGATAAACGAAAATCAGAACAAAGCTTAGCATAAGTAGTTCTAAGCTAACATGCACAAGGGCGACAAGTATTTAAGGCTAAACTGCTATAACTTTAAACCATACCTGTCCTCACGGCGGCGTGCTTTCTGTCGGACTTTAGGCACCCATGGGCATAATGCCCGACTCCCCACAGTTGTAACATGCGCCCGGGGTTTGGCATGTATATGCCCCCGAAGCACCGAAAGGAGGGACTAGACCCAAAGTCCTAGCCTTCTTATACCACCTACGATATCCAGACTTTGAGGTGTTCGGCATTTTGAACGTCGTTTCTTTTGCACTGAAGTCCTCAACTGCTCCTGACATAGCTTTCTTAGTCTTCTGAGCACCATTCCAACACCTTCGGGCAAAGTGCCCTTTCTTTCCACAAGTATGACAAGTGGAAGTAGCTTTGCTAGTCAATGTCGTAGCCCCCTTCTCCAGCATTCTGCCGGATGCAGCTCTTATGGGGCTTGCATAGTTCGATACCATGGTCGCTGGCATCGGGTGAGTCTTCCTCAAGTTTACCTCCAAAGATCTAGCCGACTCCACCAAGGCTCGGAGTCCCACTAACTTTGGTCCTAGCAGTAGGATTCGCAGCTCGCCACGCAGACCGTTATAAAATCTATCAACGATAGACTGCTCGTTCTCCAACGCAAAGCATGGGTAGTGGCTTACCATAAGAAATGCTTGCAAATATTCATCAACTGAGTGCGCTCCCTGCACTAAACTCATATTCAGCTGCTGCCCCGATGGTCTACCAAAAGTCATCTGCTCCATCACGCCACCCGGCATTGAAGCCACAACAGGGGCACAGGGTTGTACATTTCTTCCATGCTGTGCACTCGTCACAGCGAACACCGCTTCAACGATCCTTCTTACGATTTCATATGAAGGAGGGGTCTCAAACACCTCATCGGGCGCACTATACTCCTCAGAAACCGGACATTCTGGCGTCCCAGCACCGCCACTGGTCACCTATAGTTGCACAAAACACCGTTAAACGACCACATAAAATTGCAAACAGTATTTATAGGAACACGCAGGTTCCCCAAACACGTGTATTTTCATTCCTAAGGGGACATTCATGGGTTCTTTTGTTGTTATAATGATGACGCACACACATGTGCTCACCATCCCTTAAAAAGAATTCGTCCACGAGTTCATCTTAAGCCCGACCAAAACCAGTAGTCTGATACCAAATTGTAACACCCAATATCCGTCGCATAGCATATAGCAGTAGGTCCGGCCGGGGCCCGACGCCATATACCACAGACAGACCCGGTGGTTACTCAATGGAAACAATCCAACCAATCATAACGTCCTACACAGAGCATTCTAGCAGAAGCAGTTTAAATAGTTGCAATTAAAAGAACCCAGCAACAAGCATGAATGTCCACTAACAAGCCAAATAGGAATGAAGTACATACACAAGTACTGGCCTTAAGGCCTTACAAATGCTTTACTTATATTACATGTTTTCCATACCACGGCACGCAGGCCGGTCATACATGAACAAAAGCAAGTAAAACACTCCAATTTAGGCCTTCGAGGGTCGGCTTTGCAATTTGGGCTTTAGCTCGCTATTGACCGCTTGGTCCAGCAGCACTTACAAGCAACAAACCACCGCACGGTGGCAAACAAAAGTAACGGTCAGCAATACTGACCAAATTATAACGATCCCGCCCCCAACTCGGGGCGGCGATGCTCCTTCCCTGCATTTTATTAGCACAACCAAGCAATAACTAAATACATTGCATCACAGGCGTTGGCACGCATGACCACACGCCCCGTGCTCTCAGGGCACATTCTCGGTGATCACAATCTAAGTCTGCCGACTCACCACCATCCCCTGGACGGCAATCTCTCGTGAGCAATTTGTCTTCCCGACATGGGTCACGGTAATTAAAACCATAGACCGCCGAAGACCCTCATCTATGCCAACGGCTCTAATCCGAACGACATAGAACAGGTACGGTTCCATCTAACCCGTGCTCACATCGCAGCATTAATTCAAAACATATGCGCAGGTCACACTTCTCCCGAGTCCCGTTTCCGTCACACATTTCACATAACCCGGTTATGTTCAAGTTGGCTCCCAGACCTCCAAGTTGGCAAGATCACGCATCCGCACAGTTTTCCGGGTGCACCTTAGGGTTAATCCCCAAGGCTCTCTGTTGTAATCTACCACGTAGAAAACCCGAAAAACAAACATTCGCACAGAGTATTCTCCGGCATATATGCAATGCAACATCACCGATCCAGACCAACATGTCCGGATAGGCTTCACACATCATGTCTATGTCCGTTCTCGTTTACGGACTCTACACAACGGGGACTATTCATGTCTACCTGAAGGAACGCCTCAAACCAGCCGCAAACTCGCGAGAGCAGGCTTCCTTATGCAAAAGAAATAGAGCTTCACATGCTCAAGTAGAGAATCGTTACCCTAACGTTATTCCTTGGCGCCATGGAAATGTAAGCGGATGAAAAGCACCGCACTCTCTTTGCCTCCTTAGATCCGAAGTCGGTTCGCGATTTGGAGCTCCGAAGCTCCTCCAAAGACCGGGTCTATGCTTCTTCTTCCTCCTTTGCTCTCCTCTCTCTATACTTTAGAAAGAGAACCTCTCAAGTGAAATGAGGGTTTCAAGGGTCCAATCCCGTGTATATACAAGCACTAACAACCCCCAGCCGTCGGATCCCGAATTAAAGAAATGAACGGCCACGATCCAGATCTAAAATGCAGAATCTGGGCCGAACACGGCCCGTGACACGCCCGTGTCCAGGGCTGTGTCCCTCATTCTCCGTCAAAATCGACGAGTCTCGAAAAACACACGGGCATCTGACACGCCCGTGTTTGACTTGACACGCCCGTGTTCCAACTGACACGGCCGTGTGGTTGGTCATGTGCCCCCATCGACACAACACCGAAAACAACCCGAGACTCACACGGGTCTTAGACACGCCTGTGTCCTATGTGATACGCCCGTGTCAAACCCGAACACGCCTGGGCTCCAGGCTGTGTTCACGGTCTCGACACTTCATCGAGCGAAGTTCGTCGACCACCCGACACGGCCTTGGACACGCCCGTGTACTAGGCCGTTTTCCCTGACTCGACACATCGTCGAGCGAAAATCGTCGACTCCCCTGGCAGATCGTTGACACGAGCTCGACACGCCCTGAGACACGCCCGTGTATCAGGCCGTGTTCGCTGCTCGACAATTGTCGACTCCACAAATCGTCGACCTCACGGCCAAATCGTCGACTCGAGCCTGACACGCCCTGGGACACGCCCGTGTCCCAGGACGTGTGCCCCCTGCCAAATACCAGATTTAGCCCAAAACGCCTCCCGTCGCTCTTTTGAGTTTCGCGGCGTTACAGAAGAAGTCTGCCATCTTCTGCCGGATAGAAGGGGTAGGTCGCACCTATTGGGCAGGAGACCTGGAAGCAGATTGCTTGTTGTGTGCCATCGGGCGACCTGGAGGCAGGTCGCCTACTTCTTTGCAGACTGGGATGTAGCGAAGAGCAGTCCGAAACTGTCGAAGGGTGATAGCCTAATTATAACGTAGCTTTGTTAGCCGGGCGACTTGCATGAGCGGGCTGGAAAGCAGACCATGTAACACCCCATATCCGTCACATAGTATATAGCAATAGGTCCGGCCGGGGCCCGACGCCATATACCACAGACAGGCCGAAGGGTTACGCAATGAAACCATCCTCCCAATACACACGTCCTACACAGAGTACATTCTAGCAGAAGCAATTTAAATGTTTCAAAATAAGAACCCAGCCACAGCATGAATGTCCACTAAAAATAACCCAAGAGGAACGAACGTACAAAATACACAAAGTACTTGGCCTTATGGCCTTACAAGAGTTTACTTATACAAATAGTGTCTTCCAAACCTCGGCATGCAAGACGGTCACACATGAAAATAAAAGTAAACATTAGCATAGGCCTTCGAGGGCCGGCTCAGTAACAAGGGCTTTTGCCCGCTATTTGCCACTAGGCTCCGCAGCACCTGCAAGCAACAATCCACCGCAGCGGTGGCAAACAAAATCATCGGTCAGCTAAAGCTGACCAAATTATAACGACCCCACCCCTAAACTCGGGGCGGCGATGCTAATTCCCTACACTTTATTAGCATAGCAAAACAAGATAGTGAAAGTACACTTTAAGCACACTTCACCACAGGCGTAGGCACACACGGCCACACACCCCGTGCTCTCAGGGAACTTATTTGGTGAACTCGGTCCACCACCGCCACTTGGACAGCAAACCCGTGAGCATTTTAGTCTTTTTCAGCCGAAGCCTAAGACCCACCCTCTATGTCATCGGTAGGCCTCTAAAATCGACCTGCATAGAGCGGGTACGGTTCCACTCTACCCGTTGCTCACCTCGCCACGACAATTTATGTCATCGGTGCGGGTCAAGCTTCCCCAAGGCCCGAGTATCGAACACACAATATTACATAACCCAGTTATGTACAAGTTGGCTCCCAGGCCACCAAGATGGCAGAACCATGCATTTGCCCAGTTTTTCGGGTGCACCTTAGGGTTAGTCCCCAAGGTTCCCTGTTGCAATCTACCACGTTGAAAACCCAAAAAACAACCATCGGTGCGGAGTCTTCTCCGGCCATTCATGCAATGCAACATCACCGATCCAGACCAAGTTATCTGGGTAGGCTTCACATATCATGCCTATGTCTGTACTTCGATTCTGGACTCTACATGCAAAATAATGGGGACTATTCATGTCTACCTGAAGGAATACCTCATACTCACCGCATACTTGCGAGAGAGGGCTTCCTATGCAAAAGGAAAGAGGACTTCACATGTCCAAGAAGAGAATCGTTATCCTAGTGTTTCTCTTTGGCTCCATGAAGATCTAGACAGATGAAAAGTACCGCAACGGCCTCGCCTCCGTAGATCTGAACTCGACTTGCGATTTGGGGCTCTGAAGCTCCACCGGCGGCTAGAACTCTCCTCCACCTTCTTCCTTGCTCTCCCCTCTCTCTAAATTTTTAGAAAAAGAAACTCAAAGGGAAATGAGGGTTTCAAACCCTATTCCAGGATATAACGCATCAAGAGCCAGACTAGACCCTTGGATTCCAAAAGAAGGAAACGGACGACCATGATTCGTACTTAAAATCCATTTCCTTGGCCGAACAGGGCTTGTGACACGCCCGTGTCCAAGGACATGTTCCTCAATCGATTCCAAAACTGTCGCATCCCGACCAGAACACGGGCTCTCGACCTGCCCGTGTCACACTTGATACGCCCGTGTCAATCAGTACACGCCCGTGTTGCGGGGCATGTTCCTCCATCGACACAGGACCAGAAACAACCCGAAGAGGACACGGGTTCTCGACACGCCCATGTCGAATTTGATATGCCCGTGTCAACCCAAACACGCCAGGGCTCCAGGCCGTGTTCCTCCCCCGACACAGCACGCTAAAAGCCCGAGCAGGACACGGCCTGGGACACGCCCGTGTCTCAGGCCGTGTTCGTTGTCTCGACGATCGTCGACTGCATTTTCATCGACCACACGGCAAGATCATCGAACTCGAGCACGACACAGCCCTGGGACACGCCCATGTCCTAGGCCGTGTGACCCCTACCAAGTCCCAAACTTGGCTCTAAACATTACCCGTCCCTCTTTTGAGTTTCGGGGAGTTATAATTCTCTCCCTCTTAAAAGAATTTCGTCCCGAAATTACAGCAAGAAAAAAATACACAAAACTTAAATGGTACCTAAGTGGAATAACTCTGGGTACTCCTCAAGCATGGTCTGCTCTCGCTCCCATGAGAGCTCCTCCCGACCGCAGTTGTCCCAACGGACCTTGACCATCCTGATGTCTTTGTTATGCAGTCGCTTGACTTCCAAGTCCTTAATGCGAACGGTCTTGACCTTCGTCGTCAACACATTATCAACCGGTACTTGATCGACCGCAATAACTTGCGAAGGCTCTTGCATCACCTTCTGTAACACCGATATGTGGAATACGTCGTGTAGACCACCCAGTTCCGCTGACATCTTTAATCGATAAGCTGCTTCGCCAATCTACTCTAGAACCTCAAACGGTCCAAGGTACCTCGGGCTTAGCTTCTTCCAGCGTCGTACCCGTGAGATGCCCTTGAATGACTTAATCTTCAAATACACCAAGTTGCTGACAGCGAACTCCACGTTCCTATGCTTGGCATTATAGTACTTAGCTTGCCGGTCCTGAGCGATTAGCAATCTTTCTCGAATAGTTCGTACCAACAAGGTTGCATCTTCCACTTCTTGCAGCTTGTACAGCTTCGACTCACCCATTTCCAACCATGACAACGGCGTGCGACATCTCCTACCATAAAGGGCCTCGAAGGGCGCCATTTGAATGCTCGCTTAGTAGTTGTTTTTATAGGTGAATTCCACCAAGTACAGGTGATCTACCCACTGCTTCCCAAAATCCAAGACACACATGCGAAGCATATCTTCCATCATCCTGTTGACTCTCTCGGTCTGACCATTCGTCTGCGGATGAAAGGTCGTGCTGAAACTCAGCTTGGTTCCCAACATTTATTGCACCAACCTCCAGTCATTGGACGTGAACCGCCCATCTCGGTCACTCACGATGCTGCGGGGCACACCGTGAAGCCGAACAATATTATCCACATAGAGTTTTGCCAATTTCTCCACAGAATCATCCTTCCTATTCAGAATGAAGTGAGACACCTTCGTCAACCAATCTGCGATCACCCAGATGGCGTCCTTTCCCTTCTGCGACCTTGGTAAACCATGCACAAAGTCCATTATAATATCGTCGAACGTCCACTCCGGGATAGGCAAGGACTTCAAGAAACCTCCAGGATTCTGGCACTCCGCCTTCACTAAGGCGCATGTTTGTCACTTTGCCACGTACAGTGCCACATCCTTCTTAAGTCCTGGACACCAGAACAACTTCTTCATAACATGGTACATCTTCGTGCTCCCTGGGTGAGTCGAGTACTTAGTATGATGAGCCTCATACATCAATTCCACCCGCAGTTTGCCCACATTTGGGACGCACAGACGATTGTCATTCCATAACAATCCATCCACAACATCAAATTGAGAATTTGACCCATCCAAAGCCTCAACCATGAGTTGCTTTATGTTGCTATCCAAATCCAGAGCCTGCCGAATCCGATCATCCAGGTCATACTGAACTTCTGTCCAGTTCAATAGTGCTTCGGCACTAGTCTGCTTGTCAACACAAGAGATCTCTAATGCCACCAACTACCGAACTAAACACTCGTCATGAACCGACAACCAGGTGGCTTGCGCAGGGGCTCTGCGACTCAACGCATCCGCAACTGCAATGTCTTTCCTAGGCACATAATGAATCTTGAATATGTAGTCCCCCAGGATCTCCATCCATCTCCGATGTTGCATGTTTAGATCCTTTTGATCCAACAAGTACTTCAGGCTCTTGTGGTCGGTATAGATATCGACCTTCACCCCACACAGGTAATGTCTCCACAGCTTCAGGGCAAATATCACAGCCACTAACTCCAAGTCATGGACCGGATAATTCCTCTCATGCACCTTCAGCTAATGCGAGCCATAAGCTATCACACTTTAATGTTGTAGTAGAACACAACTCAATCCACTGCCCGAAGCATCGTTGTAGATCTCAAAGCCTTCGGTTCCACTCGGCGAACTTAGAACAGGCGCCGTGGTCAACCGACTTTTCAACTCTTCGAAAGCTTGTGCGCACTCAGGCATCCAAACAAACTTCTGCTCTTTCCTCATCAGAGTCGTGAGGGCTAACGCTATCCGCGAGAAGTTCTCCACGAAGCGCCTGTAATAGCCGGCAAGCCCTAGAAAACTCCGGACTTCCGCTACTATAGACAACACAGGCCACTCCCGTATAACAACTATCTTCGCCAGATCCACCGTAATTCCCTCTCCACTAACTATGTGACCAAAGAACGCTACTGAGGACAACCAAAACTTGAATTTGTAGAACTTGGCATACAGTTGGTTCCTCCTCAGCGTCTCCAACACCAAATGCAGGTGCTTAAAGTGATCCTCCTCACTTTGCGAGTACACCAATATATTGTCGATAAAGACGATCACGAAGTGGTCCAGGTACTCTCTGAAAGTTCTGTTCATCAGATCCATGAACACGGATGGTGCATTAGTCAGCCCAAACGGCATGACCGTAAACTCATAATGTCCATATCTCGTGCTGAAAGCTGTCTTGGGGATATCACTCTCTTATCATCAGTTGATAATATCCAGACTTAAGATCCAATTTCGAGTACACCGATGACCTGACTAACTGATCGAATAGATCATCAATCCTTGGGATCAGGTACTTGTTCTTCTCTGTTAACTTATTCAGCTCTCGATAATCGATACAGAGTCATAAACTTCTGTCCTTCTTCTTAACAAAAAGGACCGGTGCGCTCCAAGGCGACAAACTTGGATGCACATAACCCTATTCCAACAGCTCTTGAAGTTGAACCTTCAGCTCTGCCATCTCCTTAGGCGCTAACCGATACGGAGAGCGTGACATAGGTTTCACACCTAGAACTAGCTCAATAGTGAAGTCAATCTCCTGCTGAGGTGGGGCTCCAGGGAGATCACCAGGGAATACATCAGGGTACTCGGATAGCACTGAAATGCTGTCCAAAGCAGGCTTAGGCTTCAAAGCCTCTACTAGCATGAAAAACAGCTCTGCACCAGCACGAACTGCCTTAACCCCCTTGAAGAGAAGACATCAAAGTCTTGCTCGACCCTTACAAGCTTGCAAATGTCGTCTCACGACCAGTTCCCAATTTGACCTCCTTGCGATTGCAAACAATGTGTGCATGCTGCTCCGAGAGCCAGTCCATACCAAAGATCACATCGCACTCTACTATCGGCAATAGCGACACTCGCAAGTCATCAACGTGACTCCCATGCCTTACCTTTACGCAACAAACTCTATCCGCGCGCATAGGGCACCCGTAGGCAGTAGCTCATCCAATTTGTCCCTTACCATCGAAGAAGGTACTCCGATGCGTGATACAAACTCTTCGGACAAAAAGAATGTGAAGCTTCCGCATTGAACAGTGCTCTCACTGGATAATCGAAAATCAAAACAAGCCTAACTCAACCAGTCATAGGCTAACACGCGTAGGGCAATAAGTATTTAAAGCTAACCTGCTATACATACATGTCACCACGCCAAACTGCTTCATGGCCTCCTGCTGGCTAAGGTTGTACACTTTTGGCTGGGTTGGGGCATAATGCGATGTGTTTGCCTCCAACCCCTTGCCCTTCTCCTCGTAGGTAGATCCAGGTTTCTTTTTGGACTTCCGACGTCCGCTCCAACAGTCTCAGGAAAAACATATAATTGCCTTCCTCCCAACAGCTACTCCAGATCCAGTCTTCTGTCCCACTGGGATACCACTACGTGCTTTGACACTTTGTCCTATAACTGTTCCTGTCATAGCTTTCTTTAACTTCTTTGTGCCATTACGACAATCTCGAGCAAAGTGCCCTCCCTTTCCATAATTAAAACAATCATATGGAGCCTGTCCAGTAGACATTTTAGACTTCTTTTTCCTCCTCCTTCGGTATGCAGACTTTGCAGAATCTGGAGAGTTTAGTACCCTGAACTCCAACGTCTGATTAGCTTTTGCCAAATCTACTTCGAAAGATCTAGCCGACTCCACCAAGGATCGGAATCCCAATAATTTTGGTCCTAGCAGTAAAACTCGTAACTCACCGCGCATGACATTATAAAATCTATCGACCATAGACAGCTCGCTCTCCACTTCAGAGCATGGGTAGCTTCTTATCATAAGAAACACCTACAAATATTACTCAACTGAGTGCGTACCCTGCACTAGAAGCATGTTCAACTGCTGACCCAATGGTCCTTTAAATGTTGTTTGCTCCATCACTCCACCCGGCGTTGGAGTTATCTCAGGAATAGGGGACTGCACACGTCTTCCATTTTGTGCATCAATCACAGTGAATACTGCTTCAACGACCATTCTTATGGTTTCAGCGGAGGGAAGGGTTGCAGGCACGTCATTAGGTGCCCTACTTTTCTCAGAAAGCGAGCGCTCTGACCTCCTTGCGCCACTACTGGTCACCTATAGTCGTACAATACACCGTTAAGCGACCAAACAAAATTGCAAAAAGCAATTATAGGAACACGCAGGTTCCTCAAACATGTGTATTTTCATTTCTAAGTGGACATTCATGGGTTCTTTTTTTGTTATAATAATGACGCACACACATGTGATCACCCCTTAAAAGAATTCGCCCACGAATTCATTTAAGTTGATCGAAACAGGTAGTGTGATACCAAATTGTAACACCCCCTATCTGTCACATAGCATATAGCAGTATGTCTGGCCGACGCCCGACGTCATATACCATAGATAGATCGAAGGGTTATGCAATGAAACCATCCTCCCAATACACACGTTCTACACAGGGTACATGTAACGCCCCAAAATTTGTAAGAGGGACGATCAACATTTTTTGGCCTAGATTGGGTCTAGTTGGGTACAGTTCACGGTCTCGACACTTCATCGAGCGAAGTTCGTCGACCACCCGACACGGCCTTGGACACGCCCGTGTACTAGGCCGTTTTCCCTGACTCGACACATCGTCGAGCGAAAATCGTCGACTCCCCTGGCAGATCGTTGACACGAGCTCGACACGCCCTGAGACACGCCCGTGTATCAGGCCGTGTTCACTGCTCGACAATTGTCGACTCCACAAATCGTCGACCTCACGGCCAAATCGTCGACTCGAGCCTGACACGCCCTGGGACACGCCCGTGTCCCAGGACGTGTGCCCCCTGCCAAATACCAGATTTAGCCCAAAACGCCTCCCGTCGCTCTTTTGAGTTTCGCGGCGTTACAGAAGAAGTCCGCCATCTTCTGCCGGATAGAAGGGGTAGGTCGCACCTATTGGGCAGGAGACCTGGAAGCAGATTGCTTGTTGTGTGCCATCGGGCGACCTGGAGGCAGGTCGCCTACTTCTTTGCAGACTGGGATGTAGCGAAGAGCAGTCCGAAACTGTCGAAGGGTGATAGCCTAATTATAACGTAGCTTTGTTAGCCGGGCGACTTGCATGAGCGGGCTGGAAAGCAGACCATGTAACACCCCATATCCGTCACATAGTATATAGCAATAGGTCCGGCCGGGGCCCGACGCCATATACCACAGACAGGCCGAAGGGTTACGCAATGAAACCATCCTCCCAATACACACGTCCTACACAGAGTACATTCTAGCAGAAGCAATTTAAATGTTTCAAAATAAGAACCCAGCCACAGCATGAATGTCCACTAAAAATAACCCAAGAGGAACGAACGTACAAAATACACAAAGTACTTGGCCTTATGGCCTTACAAGAGTTTACTTATACAAATAGTGTCTTCCAAACCTCGGCATGCAAGACGGTCACACATGAAAATAAAAGTAAACATTAGCATAGGCCTTCGAGGGCCGGCTCAGTAACAAGGGCTTTTGCCCGCTATTTGCCACTAGGCTCCGCAGCACCTGCAATCCACCGCAGCGGTGGCAAACAAAATCATCGGTCAGCTAAAGCTGACCAAATTATAACGACCCCACCCCTAAACTCGGGGCGGCGATGCTAATTCCCTACACTTTATTAGCATAGCAAAACAAGATAGTGAAAGTACACTTTAAGCACACTTCACCACAGGCGTAGGCACACACGGCCACACACCCCGTGCTCTCAGGGAACTTATTTGGTGAACTCGGTCCACCACCGCCACTTGGACAGCAAACCCGTGAGCATTTTAGTCTTTTTCAGCCGAAGCCTAAGACCCACCATCTATGTCATCGGTAGGCCTCTAAAATCGACCTGCATAGAGCGGGTACGGTTCCACTCTACCCGTTGCTCACCTCGCCACGACAATTTATGTCATCGGTGCGGGTCAAGCTTCCCCAAGGCCCGAGTATCGAACACACAATATTACATAACCCAGTTATGTACAAGTTGGCTCCCAGGCCACCAAGATGGCAGAACCATGCATTTGCCCAGTTTTTCGGGTGCACCTTAGGGTTAGTCCCCAAGGTTCCCTGTTGCAATCTACCACGTTGAAAACCCAAAAAACAACCATCGGTGCGGAGTCTTCTCCGGCCATTCATGCAATGCAACATCACCGATCCAGACCAAGTTATCTGGGTAGGCTTCACATATCATGCCTATGTCTGTACTTCGATTCTGGACTCTACATGCAAAATAATGGGGACTATTCATGTCTACCTGAAGGAATACCTCATACTCACCGCATACTCGCGAGAGAGGGCTTCCTATGCAAAAGGAAAGAGGACTTCACATGTCCAAGAAGAGAATCGTTATCCTAGTGTTTCTCTTTGGCTCCATGAAGATCTAGACAGATGAAAAGTACCGCAACGGTCTCGCCTCCGTAGATCTGAACTCGACTTGCGATTTGGGGCTCTGAAGCTCCACCGGCGGCTAGAACTCTCCTCCACCTTCTTCCTTGCTCTCCCCTCTCTCTAAAGTTTTAGAAAAAGAAACTCAAAGGGAAATGAGGGTTTCAAACCCTATTCCAGGATATAACCCAGCAAGAGCCAGACTAGACCCTTGGATTCCAAAAGAAGGAAACGGACGACCATGATTCGTACTTAAAATCCATTTCCTTGGCCGAACAGGGCTTGTGACACGCCCGTGTCCAAGGCCATGTTCCTCAATCGATTCCAAAACTGTCGCATCCCGACCAGAACACGGGCTCTCGACCTGCCCGTGTCACACTTGATACGCCCGTGTCAATCAGTACACGCCCGTGTTGCGGGGCATGTTCCTCCATCGACACAGGACCAGAAACAACCCGAAGAGGACACGGGTTCTCGACACGCCCATGTCGAATTTGATATGCCCGTGTCAACCCAAACACGCCAGGGCTCCAGGCCGTGTTCCTCCCCCGACACAGCACGCTAAAAGCCCGAGCAGGACACGGCCTGGGACACGCCCGTGTCTCAGGCCGTGTTCGTTGTCTCGACGATCGTCGACTGCATTTTCATCGACCACACGACAAGATCATCGAACTCGAGCACGACACAGCCCTGGGACACGCCCATGTCCTAGGCCGTGTGACCCCTACCAAGTCCCAAACTTGGCTCTAAACATTACCCGTCCCTCTTTTGAGTTTCGGGGAGTTATAATTCTCTCCCTCTTAAAAGAATTTCGTCCCGAAATTACAGCAAGAAAAAAATACACAAAACTTAAATGGTACCTAAGTGGAATAACTCTGGGTACTCCTCAAGCATGGTCTGCTCTCGCTCCCACGAGAGCTCCTCCCGACCGCAGTTGTCCCAACGGACCTTGACCATCCTGATGTCTTTGTTATGCAGTCGCTTGACTTCCAAGTCCTTAATGCGAACGGTCTTGACCTTCGTCGTCAACACATTATCAACCGGTACTTGATCGACCGCAATAACTTGCGAAGGCTCTTGCATCACCTTCTGTAACACCGATATGTGGAATACGTCGTGTAGACCACCCAGTTCCGCTGACATCTTTAATCGATAAGCTGCTTCGCCAATCTACTCTAGAACCTCAAACGGTCCAAGGTACCTCGGGCTTAGCTTCTTCCAGCGTCGTACCCGTGAGACGCCCTTGAATGACTTAATCTTCAAATACACCAAGTTGCTGACAGCGAACTCCACGTTCCTATGCTTGGCATTATAGTACTTAGCTTGCCGGTCCTGAGCGATTAGCAATCTTTCTCGAAAAGTTCGTACCAACAAGGTTGCATCTTCCACTTCTTGCAGCTTGTACAGCTTCGACTCACCCATTTCCAACCATGACAACGGCGTGCGACATCTCCTACCATAAAGGGCCTCGAAGGGCGCCATTTGAATGCTCGCTTAGTAGTTGTTTTTATAGGTGAATTCCACCAAGTACAGGTGATCTACCCACTGCTTCCCGAAATCCAAGACACACATGCGAAGCATATCTTCCATCATCCTGTTGACTCTCTCGGTCTGACCATTCGTCTGCGGATGAAAGGTCGTGCTGAAACTCAGCTTGGTTCCCAACATTTATTGCACCAACCTCCAGTCATTGGACGTGAACCGCCCATCTCGGTCACTCACGATGCTGCGGGGCACACCGTGAAGCCGAACAATATTATCCACATAGAGTTTTGCCAATTTCTCCACAGAATCATCCTTCCTATTCAGAATGAAGTGAGACACCTTCGTCAACCAATCTGCGATCACCCAGATGGCGTCCTTTCCCTTCTGCGACCTTGGTAAACCATGCACAAAGTCCATTATAATATCGTCGAACGTCCACTCCGGGATAGGCAAGGACTTCAAGAAACCTCCAGGATTCTGGCACTCCGCCTTCACTAAGGCGCATGTTTGTCACTTTGCCACGTACAGTGCCACATCCTTCTTAAGTCCTGGACACCAGAACAACTTCTTCATAACACGGTACATCTTCGTGCTCCCTGGGTGAGTCGAGTACTTAGTATGATGAGCCTCATACATCAATTCCACCCGCAGTTTGCCCACATTTGGGACGCACAGACGATTGTCATTCCATAACAATCCATCCACAACATCAAATTGAGAATTTGACCCATCCAAAGCCTCAACCATGAGTTGCTTTATGTTGCTATCCAAATCCAGAGCCTGCCGAATCCGATCATCCAGGTCATACTGAACTTCTGTCCAGTTCAATAGTGCTTCGGCACTAGTCTGCTTGTCAACACAAGAGATCTCTAATGCCACCAACTACCGAACTAAACGCTCGTCATGAACCGACAACCAGGTGGCTTGCGCAGGGGCTCTGCGACTCAACGCATCCGCAACTGCAATGTCTTTCCTAGGCACATAATGAATCTTGAATATGTAGTCCCCCAGGATCTCCATCCATCTCCGATGTTGCATGTTTAGATCCTTTTGATCCAACAAGTACTTCAGGCTCTTGTGGTCGGTATAGATATCGACCTTCACCCCACACAGGTAATGTCTCCACAGCTTCAGGGCAAATATCACAGCCACTAACTCCAAGTCATGGACCGGATAATTCCTCTCATGCACCTTCAGCTAATGCGAGCCATAAGCTATCACACTTTAATGTTGTAGTAGAACACAACTCAATCCACTGCCCGAAGCATCGTTGTAGATCTCAAAGCCTTCGGTTCCACTCGGCGAACTTAGAACAGGCGTCGTGGTCAACCGACTTTTCAACTCTTCGAAAGCTTGTGCGCACTCAGGCATCCAAACAAACTTCTGCTCTTTCCTCATCAGAGTCGTGAGGGCTAACGCTATCCGCGAGAAGTTCTCCACGAAGCGCCTGTAATAGCCGGCAAGCCCTAGAAAACTCCGGACTTCCGCTACTATAGACAACACAGGCCACTTACCGTATAACAACTATCTTCGCCAGATCCACCGTAATTCCCTCTCCACTAACTATGTGACCAAAGAACGCTACTGAGGACAACCAAAACTTGAATTTGTAGAACTTGGCATACAGTTGGTTCCTCCTCAGCGTCTCCAACACCAAATGCAGGTGCTTAAAGTGATCCTCCTCACTTTGCGAGTACACCAATATATTGTCGATAAAGACGATCACGAAGTGGTCCAGGTACTCTCTGAAAGTTTTGTTCATCATATCCATGAACACGGATGGTGCATTAGTCAGCCCAAACGGCATGACCGTAAACTCATAATGTCCATATCTCGTGCTGAAAGCTGTCTTGGGGATATCACTCTCTTATCATCAGTTGATAATATCCAGACTTAAGATCCAATTTCGAGTACACCGATGACCTGACTAACTGATCGAATAGATCATCAATCCTTGGGATCAGGTACTTGTTCTTCTCTGTTAACTTATTCAGCTCTCGATAATCGATACAGAGTCATAAACTTCTGTCCTTCTTCTTAAGAAAAAGGACCGGTGCGCTCCAAGGCGACAAACTTGGATGCACATAACCCTATTCCAACAGCTCTTGAAGTTGAACCTTCAGCTCTGCCATCTCCTTAGGCGCTAACCGATACGGAGAGCGTAACACAGGTTTCACACCTAGAACTAGCTCAATAGTGAAGTCAATCTCCTGCTGAGGTGGGGCTCCAGGGAGATCACCAGGGAATACATCAGGGTACTCGGATAGCACTGAAATGCTGTCCAAAGCAGGCTTAGGCTTCAAAGCCTCTACTAGCATGAAAAACAGCTCTGCACCAGCACGAACTGCCTTAACCCCCCTGAAGAGAAGACATCAAAGTCTTGCTCGACCCTTACAAGCTTGCAAATGTCGTCTCACGACCAGTTCCCAATTTGACCTCCTTGCGATTGCAAACAATGTGTGCATGCTGCTCCGAGAGACAGTCCATACCAAAGATCACATCGCACTCTACTATCGGCAATAGCGACACTCGCAAGTCATCAACGTGACTCCCATGCCTTACCTTTACGCAACAAACTCTATCCGCGCGCATAGGGCACCCGTAGGCAGTAGCTCATCCAATTTGTCCCTTACCATCGAAGAAGGTACTCCGATGCGTGATACAAACTCTTCGGACAAAAAGAATGTGAAGCTTCCGCATTGAACAGTGCTCTCACTGGATAATCGAAAATCAAAACAAGCCTAACTCAACCAGTCATAGGCTAACACGCGTAGGGCAATAAGTATTTAAAGCTAACCTGCTATACATACATGTCACCACGCCAAACTGCTTCATGGCCTCCTGCTGGCTAAGGTTGTACACTTTTGGCTGGGTTGAGGCATAATGCGATGTGTTTGCCTCCAACCCCTTGCCCTTCTCCTCGTAGGTAGATCCAGGTTTCTTTTTGGACTTCCGACGTCCGCTCCAACAGTCTCAGGAAAAACATATAATTGCCTTCCTCCCAACAGCTACTCCAGATCCAGTCTTCTGTCCCACTGGGATACCACTACGTGTTTTGACACTTTGTCCTATAACTGTTCCTGTCATAGCTTTCTTTATCTTCTTTGTGCCATTACGACAATCTCGAGCAAAGTGCCCTCCCTTTCCATAATTAAAACAATCATATGGAGCCTGTCCAGTAGACATTTTAGACTTCTTTTTCCTCCTCCTTCGGTATGCAGACTTTGCAGAATCTGGAGAGTTTAGTACCCTGAACTCCAACGTCTGATTAGCTTTTGCCAAATCTACTTCGAAAGATCTAGCCGACTCCACCAAGGATCGGAATCCCAATAATTTTGGTCCTAGCAGTAAAACTCGTAACTCACCGCGCATGACATTATAAAATCTATCGACCATAGACAGCTCGCTCTCCACTTCAGAGCATGGGTAGCTTCTTATCATAAGAAACACCTACAAATATTACTCAACTGAGTGCGTACCCTGCACTAGAAGCATGTTCAACTGCTGACCCAATGGTCCTTTAAATGTTGTTTGCTCCATCACTCCACCCGGCGTTGGAGTTATCTCAGGAATAGGGGACTGCACACGTCTTCCATTTTGTGCATCAATCACAGTGAATACTGCTTCAACGACCATTCTTATGGTTTCAGCGGAGGGAAGGGTTGCAGGCACGTCATTAGGTGCACTACTTTTCTCAGAAAGCGAGCGCTCTGACCTCCTTGCGCCACTACTGGTCACCTATAGTCGTACAATACACCGTTAAGCGACCAAACAAAATTGCAAAAAGCAATTATAGGAACACGCAGGTTCCTCAAACATGTGTATTTTCATTTCTAAGTGGACATTCATGAGTTCTTTTTTGTTATAATAATGACGCACACACATGTGATCACCCCTTAAAATAATTCGCCCACGAATTCATTTAAGTTGATCGAAACAGGTAGTGTGATACCAAATTGTAACACCCCCTATCTGTCACATAGCATATAGCAGTATGTCTGGCCGACGCCCGACGTCATATACCATAGACAAATCGAAGGGTTATGCAATGAAACCATCCTCCCAATACACACGTTCTACACAGGGTACATGTAACGCCCCAAAATTTGTAAGAGGGACGATCAACATTTTTTGGCCTAGATTGGGTCTAGTTGGGGGTCACACGGCCTAGGACACGGGCGTGTCCCTGGCCGTATCAAGCTCAGGCTCATCGAGAGTCCGGGAAGTCAACGTCCTGCGCTCGACAAAGTGTCGAGTAGGGGTACACGACCTGTAACACGGGCGTATCACAGGGCGTGTCCCGTTATGTCAATCTGCGTTCGACAATTTCCATGGATCTGCGTTCGACGATTTCCCCAGCGATCTGCGTTCGATGATTTCCATGGATCTGCATTCGACGTTTTCCCCAACAATCTCTGTTTGACGATTTGGTTGCGTTCGACGATTTTGCCAGGGAACTCCGTTCGACGATCCGGCCAGCGATCTACAATCTGCGTTCGACGATCGTCGATGCTTTGAACACGACCTGAGACACGGGCGTGTCCCAGGCCGTGCCCTTCTCGGGTTGTGAGCCGGGACATGTATGGGGTTGGACACGGCCTGGAGCCGAGGCGTGTTCAGGTTGGACACGGCCGTGTCAAATGTGACACGGGCGTGTCAAGGCACCGTGTCTTGTTTTGGGTACGACGGTTTCGGCGTCGATTGGGGAACATGAACTTGGACACGGGCGTGTCACAAGCCGTGTTCGGCCCAGGTGTTTTGATTTTCAGTTCGAATCGTGGTCGTTCTTCCCTTTCTTTTGTGATCCGATGGTCCAGGACTGCTCATGCTGAGTTAAGTCCGAGAATAGGGTTAGAAACCCTCATTCTTCTCCAAGCTTTCTCTTACTAAAGTTCTAGAGAGATGGGAGAGCAAGGAAGATGGTGAAGGAGATCCGGCTATTAGAGAGGCTTCGGTGCTCCAAATTGCGAGCCGAGTCCAGATCCGTGGAGGCTATATCATTGCGAAGGTTTTCATCCGGCTATTTTTCCATGGGTAGGAAGAGGAGTCGGAGGGTAACAACACTTCTCCTCTTGGTTTTAGGATGCATGTTTTAACATCTTTTATTTTCTAGTTTTGGGCACCAAACTCTCAAATGAGAGGGGTTTGGGTCGCCAATGTTGTAACACCCCCTATCCGTCGCATAGTATATAGCAGTAGGTCCGGCCGGGGCCCGACGTCATATACCACAGACAGACCGTGTGGTTACGTATGGAAACCATCCAACCAATCTCAACGTCCTACACAGAGCATTCTAGCGGAAGCAGTTTATATAAGTTGTAAACAAGAACCCAACATTAGAGCACGAATGTCCACTATTACATAATTAGGAATGTTATACAAAATACCCAAAATCGGCCTTAAGGCCTTACAGAGTGTTTCACTTGAATAATACATGATTTACAAACCACGGCACGCAGGCCGGTCATACATGAATAGAGCAATAAAAATTTCCATTTGGGCCTTCGAGGGCCGGCTTCGCAAAAAGGGCTTTAGCCCGCTATTGACCGCTTGGTCCAGCTGCACCTGCAAGCAACAAACCACCGCACGGTGGCAAAACAAGGCAACGGTCAGCAATGCTGACCAAATTATAACAATCCCGCCCCCAACTCGGGGCGGCGATGCTCCTTCCCTGCATTTCATTAGCATAAGCGAGCAATTTATATAACCATAGCCATTTCATCACAGACGTTGGCTCGTACGGCCACACGCCCCGTGCACTCATGGCACATTCTCGGTGAACCGGTCGATGTTACGTCAATTAAAGCCATTAACATTCCAGACTCACCACCGCCACTTAGACGGCCAAAACTATGAGCAATTCGTCTTCCTGGCCTGGGTCACGACAATTTAAGCCATTGACCGCCGAAGACTCCCATCTATGCCAACGGCGAGTGCCACGTAACCTTAGGTCTCTCTAACCGAACGACATAAAGCGGGTACGTCACCATCTAACCCGTGCTCACTTCGCAATGACAATTTAAGCCATTTGCGCGGGTCAAACTTTCACCGAGTCCCATTCTACCGCAAGACACATAACCCCGTTATGTTCAAGTTGGCTCTCAGGCCACCAAGTTGGCAAGATCTCGTATCCGCCCAGTTTTCCGGGTGCACCTTTGGGTTAGTCCCCAAGGCTCCCTGCTGCAATCTACCGCGTAGAAAACCCGAAAAACAAACCATGGCACGGAGTCTTCTCCGGCCTTATGCAATGCAACATCACCGATCCAGACTAACATGTCCGGGTAGGCTTCACACATTATGCCTACGTCCGTTCTCGCATACGGACTCTAAACAACGGGGACTTTACATATCTACCCGAAGGAACGCCTCCAACTCTCCGCAAACTCGCGAGAGCGGGCTTCCTATGCTAAGAAAGAGAGCGACTCATGCTCAAGATGAGGATCGTTACCCTTGAGTTCCTCTTTGGCGCCATCGAAAAGTAATCGGATAGAAATCACCGCACTTGCGTTGCCTCCGTGGATCCGGAGTCGGCTTGCGATTCGGAGCTCCGAAGCTCCTCCAATGGCGGATCTAGCTCTTCTTCTTCTTGCCTTAGCTCTCCTCTCTCCAAGGATTTAGAAAGAGAACAAGTGAGGAAAAGTGAGGTTTTCCAAGTCAACGCACGGGTATATCCTCTCAGGAACAACCCCCAGCCGTCGGATCTCAACATAAGGAAACGAACGGCTTTGATTCAGGGCTGAAATGCCCAATCTGGGCCGAACACGGCCTGGCACACGCTCGTGTCCAGGGCCGTGTGCCGCATTCGCCGTCAAAATCGAATCTCCTGGAACCTCACACGGGTATCGAACACGCCCGTGTTCGAGCTGACACGCCCGTGTTCCAGCTGACACGGCCGTGAGGCCGGCCGTGTACCCCATGATTTTTCCCCCGGTTTCAACCCGAGCACTGCACGGGTTCTAGGACACGCCCGCATCCTTGCCCGTGTCACATTGACACGCCTGGACCCCAAGCCGTGTACACGGGACATTTCGTCGAGGGAAGAACGACGACTTGTTGACACGGCCTTGGACACGCCCGTGTCCTAGGCCGTGTTCCTTGTCTCGACGATCGTCGAGTGAATCTCGACGACTCCCCGGGACGATCGTCGACACGGGTCGACACGCCCTGCGACACGCCCGTGTCGCAGGCCGTGTGCCCATTCTCGACGAATCGTCGAGTATAACTCGACGAATCGTCGAGTATAACTCGACGACTTCACGGCTAAGTGTCGACACGAGTCGACACGCCCTGCGACACGCCCGTGTCGCAGGCCGTGTGCCCATTCTCGACGAATCGTCGAGTATAACTCGACGACTTCGCGGCTAAGTGTCGACACACGCTTGACACGCCCTGGGACACGCCCGTGTCCCAGGCCGTGTGCCTTCTACCAGAACCCAAACTGGCCCAAAACGTCCCCCTTTGCTCCTTTGAGTTTCGGGGCGTTACAACTCTCCCCCTCTTAAAAGAATTTCGCCCACGAAATTACATAAAGGAAAGACATACAAAACCAAAATTTGTACCTGAGCGGAAAAACTCCGGATATTCGTCAAGCATAGTCTGCTCTCTCTCCCAGGAGAGCTCCTCACGACCGCAATTGTTCCACCGGACCTTGACAATCCTGATCTCTTTATTGCGTAGCCGCTTGACCTCCGAGTCCTCAATCCGCACGGGCTTGACCTTTGTCGTTAGCCCACTTTCCACCGGCACTTGATCGACTGCGATCACTTGCGTAGGCTCTTGCACCGCCTTCCGAAGCACCGAAATGTGGAATACATCGTGTAAACCACTAAGCTCCACTGAGAGCTTCAACCGATAGGCCGCTTCACCGACTCGCTCCAGAACCTCGAACGGTCCAAGGTATCTTGGGCTTAGCTTTTTCAATCGCCGCACCCGCGAGACACCCTTGAATGGCTTGATCTTCAAGTATACATAATCGCCCACAGCGAACTCCACGTTCATGTGCTTGGCATTATAGTACTTTGCTTGCCGGTCCTGAGCAATAAGCAACCTCTCCCGAATGGTTCTCACCAAAGAAGTAGCACCCTCTACTTCTGATCGCTTATACAACTTTGACTCACCCGTTTCTATCCAAGACAACGGCGTGCGACATCTTCTACCATATAGGGCCTTGAAGGGCGCCATCTGAATACTTGCTTGGTAGCTGTTGTTGTATGCGAACTCCACCAAATAAAGGTGGTCTTCCCACTGCTTTCCGAAATCCAAGACACACATGCGAAGCATATCTTCCATGGTTCTATTGACCCTCTCGGTCTGCCCATCCGTTTGTGGGTGGAAGGCTGTGCTGAATTTCAACTTTGTTCCCAACATTTGCTGCACTAGCCTCCAATCATTGGACGTGAACCGCCCATCTCGGTCACTCACGATGCTGCGGGGCACACCATGAAGCCGTACTATATTATCCACATAAAGCTTTGCCAGCCTCTCCACCGGATCATCCTTCCTATGCGGAATAAAATGCGACACCTTCGTTAATCGATCAACAACCACCCAAATGGCGTCGTTCCCCTTTTGCGACCTTGGCAAACCGTGCACAAAGTCCATAGAGATGTCGTCAAATTTCCACTCCGGAATAGGCAAGGACTTAAGAAATCCTCCCGGCTTTTGGCACTCCGCCTTTACCAAGGCGCAGGTTTGGCACTTCGCTACGTATAGCGCCACATCCTTTTTCAAACCCGGCCACCAAAACAGTTTCCTTACATCGCGGTACATCTTCGTGCTCCCCGGGTGAATCGAGTACTTGGTATGGTGCGCCTCGTACAACAACTCCACCCGTAAATTGCCCACACTTGGGACGCACAGACGACCGTCTTTCCAAAGCAATGCGTCCTCCACGACGAATTGGGAATTTGACCCATCCAGAGCCTCTATCATGAACTGCTTCATATGAGCATCCATATCCAAAGCCTGTCGAATCCGATCAGCCAGGTCATATTGGACTTCAGTCCAATTCAGAACTGCTTCAACACTAGATTGTCTATCCACGCAAACAATCTCCAACGCCTCCAACTCCCGCACCAACCGCTCATCATGCACCGATAGCCAATTGGCTTGAGCTGGGGCTCGGCGACTCAATGCGTCCGCAACCGCATTCCCTTTGCCAGGCACGTAGTGGATCTTGAATGTATAGTCCCCCAAGAACTCCATCCACCTACGCTGCCGCATATTCAGATCTTTCTGATCAATAAGATACTTTAGGCTCTTGTGATCTGTGTAGATATCAATCTTCACACCGTACAAATAGTGTCTCCACAGCTTCAAGGCAAAAATCACGGCCGCTAACTCCAAGTCATGGACCGGATAATTCCTCTCGTGCACTTTTAGCTGTCTCGAGCCATAAGCTATCACGCTTCCGTGCTGCAGTAGCACGCAACCCAAACCGCTGCCCGAAGCATCGCTATATATCTCATAGCCTTCGGTTCCACATGGCGAACTCAGCACAGGCGCCGTGGTCAACCGACACTTCAATTCCTCAAAAGCTCGCGCGCACTCCGGCGTCCAAACGAACTTATGCTCCTTCCTCGTCAAAGTAGTGAGAGGTAGCGCTATCTGCGAGAAGTTCTCTACGAAGCGCCTATAATAACCGGCAAGCCCCAAAAAGCTCCGGACTTCTGCTACCGTAGCAAGCTCAGGCCACTCCCGTATCGCAATAATCTTCGCCGGATCCGCCGCAATACCCTCTCCACTCACTATATGCCCGAGGAACGCCACTGAGGATAGCCAAAACTCGCACTTCGAGAACTTGGCATACAACTGATTTCTCCTTAGCGTCTCCAACACCAAATGAAGATGCTTGAAGTGATCTTCGTCACTTTGCGAGTACACCAAAATATCGTCGATGAAGACGATCACAAAATGGTCCAAGTACTCCCTGAACGTCCTGTTCATCAAATCCATGAATACTGACGGCGCATTAGTCAGCCCAAACGGCATGACCGTAAACTCATAATGCTCGTACCTCATACTAAACGCTGTCTTCGGCATATCACTCTCCCTTATCCGCAGCTGATAGTACCCAGCCTTGAGATCCAACTTCGAGTACACCGTCGACCCGACTAACTGATCAAAGAGATCATCAATCCGGGGGATCGGGTACTTGTTCTTCTCCGTCAGCTTATTTAGCTCCCGATAATCAATACATAGCCTCAAGCTTCCGTCCTTCTTCTTAACAAAGAGGACCGGCGCGCTCCAAGGCGAAGAACTCGGGCGCACATACCCTTGCTCCAACAACTCTTGCAGTTGAACTTTCAGCTCCGCCATTTCCTTAGGCGCTAGCCGATACGGAGATCGTGACACAGGCTTTGCACCTGGCACTAGCTCGATCGTAAAATCTATCGCCCGTTGAGGCAGGGCTCCAGGAAGATCTGCGGGGAACACATCAGGGTATTCCGATACCACTGAAATACAATCCAACGCGGGCTTCGGCTTTGCAACCTCCACTAGTGTAAAGAACAGTTCTGCTCCAGCACGAACCGCCTTCACCACCTGAAGAGCAGACATCAATATCTTGCTCGACCCCTTTAAGCCCGTAAACGTCGTCTCACGACTCGCTCCCAGCTTAACTTCCTTGCTACCGCAATCTATATGGGCCTGCTGCTCCGAGAGCCAGTCCATGCCAAATATGACGTCGAACTCCACTAACGGAAGTAAAGACGCTCGCAGGTCGAACTCCTGCTCCCCAATACGAATCTTAACATCGCAGATCCTATCCGCTCGCATCGAACACCCATTGGGCAACAACACATCCAACTTATCCTTCGCCATCGAGGAAGGGACCCCGATGCGTAATATAAATCCTTCGGACAAGAAGGAGTGTGAAGCTCCCGTATCGAAGAGTGCTCGTGCCGGATTTTCACAAATCAATACAAATCCTAAACAAGTAGTGGTAAGGTAACATGTGCATAACAAGCATATAAAGAAATTGACTTGCTATAAATTAAATCGTACCTGTCACCACATCAGCTTGTTTAATGGCCTCCTGTTGGCCAAGATTGTAGACCCTTGGTTGGGCCGGAGCATAGTGGGATGCGGTCGACTCCACCGCCTTTCCCTTCTCTTCATAAGTGGCTCCCGGCCTCCTCTCGGACTTAGGTCGTCCGCTCCAGCAATCACGGGCGAAATGCCCCATCTTTCCACATGTAAAGCACGCGCCCGGGGTCCGACTCGTAGTCGCCCCAGAAGCGCCAGAAGGAGCTGGACCCGAAGTCCTATGCTTCTTGAAAGACCTCCGATAGCCGGACTTTGAAGTAGTCGGCACTCTGAACTCAGATT
Source organism: Platanthera guangdongensis (assembly GCA_039583875.1). Classification (NCBI taxonomy): domain Eukaryota; kingdom Viridiplantae; phylum Streptophyta; class Magnoliopsida; order Asparagales; family Orchidaceae; genus Platanthera; species Platanthera guangdongensis. The sequence goes on along the minus strand of CM077152.1, from coordinate 55,208,478 downwards.
TTCTATCACCCAAGCCTTTCTTCGCTTGCACGTTCTTCATGACCTTCTCCAAGGACCGGGCAGTATTGACCAAGGTTAAGAAACCCTGCGTCATCGGCCCCGACAGTAGCAGTCTCAACTCATCCCTCAAGCCTTCATAAAAACGATTAGTCATGCGCTCCTCATCCATGATGGTGGAGCTAGCATAACGACTCAACCGCGTAAACTCATGGAGATATTCATCCACGCTCCTCTCACCCTGCACCAACTTCAGGAACTCATTCTCCATTGAAATCCTCTGAGTAGAAGGGAGGTATCTTGCTAAGAACAATCCCGAGAACTCTTCCATCGGAACGTCTATCAGTTGTCTACCTCTCAAATGATGCAGCTCCAATCCTTCCCACCACATCCTCGCTTCACCGTCCAGCAGGAACGTAGCGATGGTGGTCATTTGCCACTCCTCCGTCGCCGTCGCCGTCATGACTCTCTTCACCCTAGAGAGCCAGTCTTCAGCCTGAGATGGGGTTCTCAACCCCGAGAATAGCGGAGGGTTAAAGCTCATTACATGCTTTAGCTGCCTCTCAGTTGCCCTCCTTGGCACTATCGGTTCTACAACCACTTGCTCCACCCTCCTCGGCTCAGCCTCTTGCAGAGGTTCTTGCTCCATCACAGGAGCGGGCTGCTGCGTTTGCCTTCCAGGCTGCGCATTAATCACGGCCAACACCGCTTCAGCCACCAAACGTATATTTTCAGCCGACAGAGGTGTTGCAGGAGCAACATCCGGTGCACTACTAGCCTCAGAAACTCGGCGTTCTGACGGCCCAACACCACTTCTGGTCACCTATAGTGGTACAAAACACCGTTAAGCGACCAAATTGTATTGCAAACAGCAATTATAGGAACACGCAGGTTCCTCAAACACGAGTATTTTCATTCCTAAGTGGACATTCATGGGTTCTTTTACCATTATAACGATGACGCACGCAATGTGCTCACCACCCCTTAAAAAGAATTCGCCCACGAATTCAGTTTAAGCCCGACCAAAACCAGTAGTCTGATACCAAATTGTAACACCCCCTATCCGTCACATAGTATATAGCAGTAGGTTCGGCCGGGGCCCGACGCCATATACCACATACAGACCGGGTGGTTACGTATGGAAACCATCCAACCAATCTCAACGTCCTACACAGAGCATTCTAGCAGAAGCAGTTTATATAAGTTGTAAACAAGAACCCAGCATTAGAGCACGAATGTCCACTATTACATAATTAGGAATGTTATACAAAATACCCAAAATCGGCCTTAAGGCCTTACAGAGTGTTTCACTTGAATAATACATGATTTACAAACCACGGCACGTAGGCCGGTCATACATGAATAAAGCAATAAACATTTCCATTTGGGCCTTTGAGGGCCGGCTTCGCAAAAAGGGCTTTAGCCCGCTATTGACCGCTTGGTCCAGCTGCACCTGCAAGCAACAAACCACCGCACGGTGGCAAAACAAGGCAACGGTCAGCAATGCTGACCAAATTATAACGATCCCGCCCCCAACTCGGGGCGGCGATGCTCCTTCCCTGCATTTCATTAGCATAAGCGAGCAATTTATATAACCATAGCCATTTCATCACAGACGTTGGCTCGCACGGCCACACGCCCCGTGTACTCAGGGCACATTCTCGGTGAACCGGTCGATGTTACGTCAATTAAAGCCATTAACATTCCAGACTCACCACCGCCACTTAGACGGCCAAACCTATGAGCAATTCGTCTTCCTGGCCTGGGTCACGACAATTTAAGCCATTGACCGCCGAAGACTCCCATCTATGCCAACGGCGAGTGCCACGTAACCTTAGGTCTCTCTAACCGAACGACATAAAGCGGGTACGGCTCCATCTAACCTGTGCACACTTCGCAACGACAATTTAAGCCATTTGCGCGGGTCAAACTTTCACCGAGTCCCATTCTACCGCAAGACACATAACCCCGTTATGTTCAAGTTGGCTCTCAGGCCACCAAGTTGGCAAAATCTCGTATCCGCCCAGTTTTCCGGGTGCACCTTTGGGTTAGTCCCCAAGGCTCCCTGCTGCAATCTACCGCGTAGAAAACCCGAAAAACAAACCATAGCACGGAGTCTTCTCCGGCCTTATGCAATGCAACATCATCGATCCAGACTAACATGTCCGGGTAGGATTCACACATCATGCCTACGTCCGTTCTCGCATACGAACTCTAAACAACGGGGACTTTACATATCTACCCGAAGGAACGCCTCCAACTCTCCGCAAACTCGCGAGAGCGGGCTTCCTATGCTAAGAAAGAGAGCGAATCATGCTCAAGATGAGGATCGTTACCCTTGAGTTCCTCTTTGGCGCCATCGAAAAGTAATCGGATAGAAATCACCGCACTTGCGTTGCCTCCGTGGATCCGGAGTCGGCTTGCGATTCGGAGCTCCGAAGCTCCTCCAATGGCGGATCTAGCTCTTCTTCTTCTTGCCTTAGCTCTCCTCTCTCCAAGGATTTAGAAAGAGAACAAGTGAGGAAAAGTGAGGTTTTCCAAGTCAACTCACGGGTATATCCTCTCAGGAACAACCCCCAGCCGTCGGATCTCAACCTAAGGAAACGAACGGCTTTGATTCGGGGCTGAAATGCCCAATCTGGGCCGAACATGGCCTGGCACACGCCCGTGTCCAGGGCCGTGTGCCGCATTCGCCGTCAAAATCGAATCTCCTGGAACCTCACACGGGTATCGAACACGCCCGTGTTCGAGCTGACACGCCCGTGTTCCAGCTGACACGGCCGTGAGGCCGGCCGTGTACCCCATGATTTTTCCCCAGTTTTCAACCCGAGCACTGCACGGGTTCTAGGACACGCCCGTGTCCTTGCCCGTGTCACATTGACACGCCTGGACCCCAGGCCGTGTACACGGGACATTTCGTCGAGGGAAGAACGACGACTTGTTGATACGGCCTTGGACACGCCCGTGTCCTAGGCCGTGTTCCTTGTCTCGACAATCGTCGAGTGAATCTCGACGACTCCTCGGGATGATCATCGACACATGGGTCGACACGCCCTGCGACACGCCCGTGTCGCAGGCCGTGTGCCCATTCTCGACGAATCATCGAGTATAACTCGACGACTTCACGGCTAAGTGTCGACACGGGTCGACACGCCCTGCGACACGCCCGTGTCGCAGGCCGTGTGCCCATTCTCGACGAATCGTCGAGTATAACTCGACGACTTCGCGGCTAAGTGTCAACACACGCTCGACACGCCCTGGGACACGCCCGTGTCCCAGGCCGTGTGCCTTCTACCAGAACCCAAACTGGCCCAAAACGTCCCCCTTTGCTCCTTTGAGTTTCGGGGCATTACAAAGGTTCAAGAGGAACCTCCGGGTCGATTGAGTCCATCCTCGGCATGTTTTTGAATTAGAGATCCGCTTCGTTAGTGGATTAGGCATGGTGGGTGAAGCCGTAGTCGCGACCGTTAGTCCGACTCGGTGATGTTGCATACGAGGTTTAAGGATTTGTAGAGATCCGTTGTCGCAAGAGGCCGTTTGTGATGTGTGATGTTTGTGGTGTTCTTCCCTTTATCTTGCGTGAGTACGTGTGGCCGGTACCGGACAAGGTTAGCTCCTCATTGGCGGTAGATGGTTTCCTTGGTGGAGAAGGTTAGCTCCGCATGGGTGGTAGATGTTTTCCTTGGTGCACGGGAATGCTGCTGTATGAATGAGGGATTAGAGTGGAATTGTCTTGGATTGTGATGTGCCAAGGCGTGGCTATGTCTCCGTGGTCGGCTGGCTATCCCATGACGTGCAAGTCATGTGTGGAAAGTGTCCCGGCGAGACTAGTCCCCTTTTGTGAGACTGACGAGAGCGCCGAGCATGGGGCAAGCCCGGGCAATGAGGCCATGAGCGGGTGGGGTCCAGCAAGGGTTCTTAGAATCGGTCAGTGTGTTGGACGGAATCCTGATATGAGAAGTCAGAGTTTGCCGGCAAGCCCGGGTCTACGACCGTGAGCGGGTGGGGCCTTGGCAAGAGTTCCGTATGGCGGCTTGTATGCCATTGGGGGATTGTGGTTCCCCTTTGTTTGCGGCTTTATGCCAATGGGGAAATGATGAGTACCCAAATGATGTGATGTTGTGCTAGATGTATACGCTATAGGGTGCCTTGGGTGAAGCCCGGGTGTTGCATTCATGCTGCATAAGTAGGCCACTTTTATTTTATGCTCAACAATAGAGAACATGTATGTTGTGTGAGACATCCAAGTCTGTTCTTAGTGCATTACTTGTATATATATATATATATATATATATATATATATATATATATATATATATATATATTGCGTATGAAGTGCTGACTTGCAGGTTGGAGGGTTCCCCGGGGTCCGTTAGGGGCGGCCGGGAGGAGATGTGTTGGTTACACAGTTTTGTACAACCTTGGGCTCGCGAGAGGTGGTCCAGCAAGCGAGAAGGGGAGACTCGTGAGATGATAGGATGCCCACCTGCAGGAGGCGAGATGGGGGATCCTCTGAAGTGGGTGAGACCTCCTAGTGGGCGAGATTATTCTAGGAGGCGAGAGAGCCAACAGGCCGAGAGGACGGCGAGACGGACAGGGCGGTCGTCTCGCCCGCCAGTGCCTTCCCCACTCGCCGCATGGGAGAAAAGATGTCTTTACCTTTTTACCCCCAAAGGGGGATTTTTACCTTTGTTCCCCAGGTAGTTTTACACTTCTACACCTGGAGGTCTGCGTATAGCCCTCCAGAACAGCAGAGTTTGGCTGTTGGCAGACCCAGCCCATGGTGTTTTGGTCATTTCAGGTTAATTCAGAAGTGATATTTGCAGATCAGATTCAGAGACCTATAAATAGACCGATAAGGTGCCTGAGAAGGTTGTTGAACCTTTCCACTGTCTTCCTCACAGGTACCTAGCTCAGCATTGGCTAGGGAGGGGAAGATTTTTAATTCTTCCGGGAAAGAGGTGGGATCTCCGAGCTGAGACCCCTCAGTCTGTTTTCAGGTCTCTGACTCACGTCGGGAGGGTAGTTCAAGGAGTACGTGTGGGCTGCATCCTCAATTTCGAACTTTAGGAGGGACCAGAAAGCTGGTTCCAACATTTTTGGTGTGGTGAGCGTGGAGCGCAGCCCTCAGAGAAGAACCTTGAGCAACCACATGGCGGGAGATCACGGAGAAGGAGAAGGAGAGGGGTCGGATAACCCGGGAAGATTTGTCGGAAGAGAGGAGTTTATGGCTTCAATCAAGGGGATCATGGATTTGCTGCAAGGGATCTCGCGGCAGGGAGATTGTTCAACCCCACTTACTCAAGTGCCTGCTCTCACGCCGCAAGAAGAGCTCGTCTCGGCGCGAGTGGGAGAAGATGCCCCGGGGAGGAGACCGGGGAAGGAGGTGATGGCGGAAGGAAGTGGGAGGGACATGGCAGGAAGGGAGCTGTTCCCAAGCCCGAAGAGTACCATCTCGCCAGGAGAGGTCATTCACACGAGTGGGGCGGCGAGACCGACGGCGAGAGGGTCGCCTTTTTATGAGCTGGTCCTGTCAGCTCCCGTCCCGGAAGTGTTCCGGGAACCCGAAATGAACTACTATGTGGGGAAAGATGATCCCCTTCATCACTTGCAATGGTTCGAGGACGCGGTTTCGATCATGCCCATGACAGACGCGTTTAAATGCCGTCTTTTCGCCAGCTAGAGACTAGTTTCATCAGCTCCCGACAGGGTCGATATACTGCTTCGAGGACCTAAGCTGGAGCTTCCAGTTACGGTTCTCCACTTATAAGAAGAGAAAGAGGAACCCGGAGTCGATCTTTTTGATTAAGCAAGGGGCAAATGAATCACTGGCTCAGTACGTGGATAGGTTTCAAGAGGACATCTTGGATATATAGGAGGTGTCGGGGTTTGCCCTCCAGATGGCCTTCACCGTGGGACTCCGGGGAGGGTTCTTCAAAATGAGCCTCACCCAGAAGGCATCGCTGTCTTTTGAAGGCTTGATGGAGAAGGCGGCGAAGGAAATAGCGATGGAGGCGACAAACCCTGCTTTTGCAAAAAAGTTGGCAAGACTTACAGAGGTGGAGTAGAGGGAGTCCGGGGGGAGACAACAGGAAGCAAGGAGAAGAGAAGAGCCGAGGGCATCGGCATATCAAGAGCTGGGATGGAAGACAACAGGGGGGCCCATCCCCCGGGTAAGGTAGAGGATTTCCCCACAGGGGGGAGGAACCAACAAGGGTGGGGGTATGGTCAAAGACAACCCGCTGCCCCCTCCGCAGTAGGCTATGGCTATCGGCCGAGGCAGAGGTAGAGGCCGGGAGAGAGGAAGAGGAGCAGGAGCTGGGAGAAGGAGAAACCCTCAAGAAGGAAGGCAAGGGGGGAGGTGGCGCTGCCATATTGCGACTTCCACGAAGAGGAAGGTCACGCAACGGCTACCTACCCAGATTTCTTGGAAATGAGAAGAACTATAGGAGCAAGAAAGCAATAGAGACCTGGTGTGGATAGAGGAAAGTTACAGGTACAGGAGAGGAGGATCGATGTGTAGATCGAACGGATGAAGGAGATCGCGGAGGAATGGGAGTAATCCATGGAGGAGTAGGGATAGAGGCGGCCCGAAAAGCGAGCCTTCACACTATGTACCGCCGAAGCATAGCCTCGATGTCACAATCCCCTCCCCCAGATGCAAAGATCACCTTTTCAAGGAAGGACATGCCAGACCATGAAGACCCTTTTTGTGACGCGCTGGTGATACGAATGACCATCGAAAACTTTACGGTATCATGGATCCTAATAGACAATGGGAGCTCAGTGAATGTTATTTTCAAGAAAGCATTCATTGAGATGAGGGTGGAGGCCCGGAGGGTTCTGGCGGCGGATGGACCATTGTTTGGATTCTCAGGAGAGAGGAAAGAAGTCGAGGGGGGAGGGGGACTCTAATTAACCCTGGGAGGGCTATCCCGAAACTGCCGCTTCATCATAGTGGATGCCCCCAGTAGTTACAACGCCATTTTTGGAGCCCCTTGATCAGCGCTTTCAGATGCGTTCCCTCATCATTTCACCAGTGCTTGAAACTGAACTCAGGAGGTACCCAAATCAGGGTGCGGGGGGATCCAAAGGCTGCAAGGGAATGCTACATGACGGCAGTGAACACCATCTCCTGGCAGGGAGACGCTGAAGAAATGGAGAAGAGGATGGAGTAGTTGCAACAGGAACTAGGGGCGAAGTAGAAGAAAGAGAGGAGGAAGATGCTAGAGGAGAAGGAGAAGTAGTGATGGTTTAGAGGCATTGCGGGGGAGCCAGAAATGGCGGGAGAGAAGCGCAGAGAGATGGGGATAGTAGAAGAAAGAGAGGAAGAAGATGCTGGAGGAGAAGGAGAAGTAGTGATGGTTGGAGGCATTGCGGGAGAGCTAGAAAGGGCTGGAAAGGAGGAGGGAGAGATGGAAGCGGAAAGAGAAAGGGGAGCCAAAAGAAGATGGAGGGAGAAAATGGAAGAGGAAGATGGAGGAAGCGGGAGGGGGGCCCGGCTGGAAAAAATAAGAGCCTCATTGCAGGAAGGAGAGGGCGCGAGCAAGTGGGAGATGGAAAAACATGGGAAAGAAATGGTGATGGATGTTGTGGAAGACGAAGTCAGAGAACAGGATGCGCTGGAAGAGCAGGAAGGAGAGGAAGAGCCATCAAGGCTGAAGGCGGCCGTGGAGGTACTCGAGGTAGAGATCCGCACCAAGGAAGGGTGAAAGGAGAAGGTCAAGATCAGAGGCAAACTCAGCCCGGAAGATTGAAAGAAGATCAAGGCCTGCGTACAAAAAAATATTGACGTCTTCGCGTGGAGCGCCGCAGACATGCCCGGGGTCGATGCGGACGTCGCTTGTCACCGCCTCAATCTCGATCCCAACACTTGACCCATATAGCAGAAGAAGAGGGTCATCGCCTCCAAGATGGCCGGACCTATTAGAGAGGAGGTAGAGAAGTTACTTAAGGCGGGATTTGTGTCCGCCTGAAAGTATCCGGGGTGGGTGAGTAATGTTGTAATGGTTAAAAAAGGGGAGGGTAGATGGAGAATGTATGTGGATTTCTCTCTTTTAAATAAAGCATGCCCCAAGGATTGTTACCCGCTGCCCCGAATCGACGCGCTGGTTGACTCAGCCGTCGGTTTTCCTTTTATGAGTTTCTTGGATGCGTTTTCCGGATATCACCAAATACGCATGCATCCTCCGGACGTTAAGGACGTCACCTTCGTCACGGAGGATGGATGCTTCTGTTTTAATATGATGCCTTTCGGTTTGAAAAATGCGGGAGCAACCTACCAAAGAATGATGGATCGGATCTTCCGAAAATAGAGAGGGAGGAACCTCGAGGTGTACGTGGATGACTTAATGATCAAGAGAAAGGACCTCGAAGCTCATATCCTAGATCTTGAAGAGACCTTTGAGACCCTGAGGAAATATAAAATGAGACTCAACCCCCTGAAATGTGTTTTTGGGGCCAATAGGGGAAAGTTCCTCGGACATCTTCTCACCCAATCGGGAGTGGAGCCCAACCCCAAAAAAGTAAAAGCAATCCTGGAGTTGGAGTCCTCTAGAAATGCTAAGGAGGTTCAGCGTCTCACCGGCAAGTTGGCTGGGCTAAGCAGGTTTCTCTCTCGAGCCGGAGAGAGATGCTCGCCTTTCTTTCGGACACTGCGGGGAGGCAAGAAGTTCAAATGGACCCCAGAATGTGAGAAGGCTTTCCAGGCCATAAAGCAACAGCTCACCCAGACGCCTTTACTCCAGGAGCCAACAGAAGGAGAGGTCTTGTTTTTATACTTGGGGGTAGGGACTGGGGCTGTGAGCTCGGTTCTTGTGCGAGAAGAAGGGAAGAAGCAATTTCCAATCTACTACGTGAGCAGGGTCTTAAAGAAAGCAGAGCTCGAGTATCCCATCCTTGAAAAGTTAGCATTTGCCCTCATCGTCTGGGCCCGAAAGCTCAGACCATATTTTCAGGCTCATTCTATTCTGGTGGTAACGGATCACCCCCTCCGTCGCATCTTGGAGGGGGATAGAACATTCTGTAAGGCTGGCCAAGTGGTCAATAGAGCTCAGTGAATTCGACCTCGCTTTCATTCCTCGGCTCGCCATTAAGGCACAGGCAGTGGCCGATTTCCTGGTGGACTATGTAGTTGAGGTCTAGGAGGCGAAAGTGTCCCCTCGAGCAACCTGGAAGATGTTTGTAGATGGAGCGTCGGGAAGAAATTCCTTTGGAGGGGGAATGGTCTTGATAAGTCCGGAGGGGACCAGGATTGAGCAGGCCTTGAAGATTCATTTCGCGATCACCAACAACCAAGCCGAATATGAGGCGATCATCGCGGGACTCAGGTTAGCCCGGGAATTAGGCATACAAGACATCGATACCTCGACCGGCTCCATGGTGGTGGCAAGCCAGATCAAAGGGGAGTTCGAGACAAGGGAGCCCACCCTCCAGTTGTATCTGGGAAAGGTCGAGGGCATCATCGGACAGTTCCGAAGCTTTTCAATTCAGCACGTCCCGAGGGGGGAGAGCACTCAGGCTGACCAACTCGCCAAGTATAGCCCTCGAGCCGGGGGAACGATGACGGAGCTCTTCAGGCCATCTATAGAAGAAGGGGAACTCATGGAGATATGCCAGTAGAGGTCTTGGATGGACCCCTTCATCACCTTTTTGGCGTCAGGGCAGTTCCCGCGAAAGAACTCGACAAGAAGCATACCAGATACAAATTGGCGTACTACCTGCTGAAAGATGGGGTTTTATATCGCAAGACGCTGTCGGGTTTGCTGGCTCGATGTGTGTCAGAGGAAGAGATTCCAAAGGTTCTGCAAGAGATTCACTCGGGAGAATGCGGGAGTCACTCGGGGAGCCGGACATTAGAACGGAGGGTGTTGAGACAGGGGTACTTCTGGCCTACCCTCAGGAAAGATGCGGAGGAATTCGCGAAAAGGTGTCAAAAATGCCAGGAGTTTGCCCCCTCCAGCTCCTTCCGGCCCAGTGATTGCAGACAATCACAGCTCCCTGGCCTTTCGCTATATGGGGGCTAGATCTGGTGGGTCCTTTTCCCCAAGCGAGTGGCCAGAGGAAATTCCTGCTAGTCATGGTGGACTACTTTTCAAAATGGCTGGAGGTGAAGGCGCTGGCTAAGGTAACGTCGCAGGTGGTCAAGAATTTCGTATGGGGGGAGATCATCTGTCGGCATGGGTTACCCCTAGCCATTGTAACAGATGACGGACCACAGTTTTCAAGTAGAGAGTTCGTTGATTTCTGCATCCGCTTGGGAATAGATCACCGCTTTGCCTCTCTTCATCATCCACGAAGTAATGGGAAGGTGGAAGCAGCCAATAAGGTCATTGTCAATCTGTTGAAAAAGAAAGTGGAGAATTTGAGGGGGAGCTGGGTGGAGCAACTACCTTCAGTCCTGTGGGCCTTGAGAACCACACCAAACACCGCCATGGGAGAGACCCCATTTAAGCTCTCTCATGGCTCGGAGGCTGTCATACCTATCGAGTTTGAAGTCGCATCACCAAGAGTAGCAGTTGCAAGGGAAGGAGGCGAAGGATGGGGAGAGGAGAACGAGGAAGAGTAGAGGCTCTCTCTGGATCTCGTATAGGAGCTCAGGGATTTGGCGATGGTCCGACAGGAGGAGGTCAAGCGCCGGATGGCGAGGTACTTCGACAAGCATATAAGGGTCAGACAGTTCGAGAAGGGAGATTTGGTCCTAACAAAGGTGGATGCAGCAGGTAGAGGAGCCTCCGTAGGGAAGCTCAATCCCAATTGGGAGGGTCCTTTTTGTAGTAAAAGAGGTCTTGAAGTTGGGAGGGTACCACCTCCAGGATGTGGACGGGGTATCCCTCGGTCGCGCTCGAAGTGGTGATGATTTAAAGAGATTTTACCCGTAGCACTTTCCGCGCTCATTACATTTTTTACAATTTTGATGTGCTCTTTTGATGTGATGGGAGTGTGAGTGACCTCTTTTATGGCACCAAGGTTGGAGATGGTTTGGAGAGGAGACCCCGAGCAGACCCGCTGACCAGGCTCTCATCTAGCTGGCAGGGTTGTAGGCTCACTCGGTGGTTGGGGATGGCTTGGAGAGGAGACCCCGAGCAGACCCGCTGACCAGGCTCTCATCTAGCTGGCAGGGATGTAGGCTCACTCGGTGGTTGGAGATGGTTTGGAGAGGAGACCCCGAGTAGACCCGCTGACCAGGCTTTCATCTAGCTGGCAGGGTTGTAGGCTCACTCGGTGGTTGGAGATGGTTTGGAGAGGAGACCCCGAGCAGACCCGCTGACCAGGCTCTCATCTAGCTGGCAAGGTTGTAGGCTCACTCGGTGGTTGGAGATGGTTTGGAGAGAAGACCCCGAGCAGACCCGCTGACCAGGCTCTCATCTAGCTGGCAGGGCTGTAGGCTCACTCGGTGGTTGGAGATGATTTGGAGAGGAGACCCCGAGCAGACCCGCTGACCAGGCTCTCATCTAGCTGGCAGGGCTGTAGGCTCACTCGGTGGTTGGAGACGGTTTGGAGAGCAGACCCCGAGCAGACCCGCTGACCAGGCTCTCATCTAGCTGGTAGGGCTATAGGCTCGCTCGGTGGTTGGAGATGGTTTGGAGAGGAGACCCCGAGCGAACCCGCTGACCAGGACCCCCATCTAGCTGGCAGAGCCGTAGGCTCACTTGAGGGCAAGTCTAGTGGTGAGAGTTCACCGGGAGAAAGGTCCATATCCATCAGAAGATTGGTGGAAAATCCGTAGAAAAAGGAAGGATCGGGGATCAGGCCAGGGAGGAGGATCTTTGGCAGACGCTCGGCATGGGCGGTCTCGCCCATAGCGAGTGGGCCTTCCATGTTCAAGGTGCGATCCTGGCGTGAAAAGGTGGGGCCTGTCAAGCGGGGGCGGATGGTCTCCAGGGACTTCAGCGCAGGTTAATCTTACGGAGAGACAAGCGCTAAGGGTCAGATGACCTCGCGGGCGGTATAGGCGAAGAGAGATCCAGGGTCTCGCATTTTTAGCTAACTACTGAGCGAAATAGCCGATGATAAAAGCAACAATTAAGTAACATATAAAAGGTTTAACAAAATTTCCTTTGATCATCATAAAAAAAACACCTCGCTATTTTCGAGGAATTCTCTATCAAGATTACAAGTACCAGACCAGATAAAAAATAAAAAGGGGGGAGAAGTCACTGGCGCTGGTGTTTCTCTACTCCTCGCTGCTAGAAGAAGAGCTGTCGTCCATCTCGCCGTATAAGCGGGGGACCAGGTCGCGGGCAGTAACCGTCTCGGCATCATCGCGCACCACCCCCAGCTCCTTCATCATTTTAAGAACAAGCTCCGCTGTCTGGATATTGGAATCTCGGCAAAGGGCATCCACCTCGTCTACAGAGTAGCGGGAAGGAACGGGAAATTGGTCTGAGGGGGGTGTTGTGCTGTTCCAAAGGCGGAGATTTTCAGCTTTCAATTTCTTGTTCTCTCCCTCCAACTCCTCAATGCACGAGCGCATCCGGTCGGCAGTCTCGGCATCTTGCAAGAAGACTTAATAAATGAAGGACCAAAATGGGCGGCGAGTAGAGCTAGCAAAGGGGCATTAAGAGAACTTACCACACCGCCCTGGCTCTACGCGAAGAGGTTGTCGGCAACAACCAACCGCTTCTCCAGGTCCCTGGATTTCTCCCGTTCCGCGGCGAGACCGGCCTCCGCTTCCTTCCATTTCCTATTGTTGAAGACCAAGCGGCGCGAGATCCGGTGCGCGAGTTCCAGGGTGTGAAATTGAGAGTGGGCGCTCTTTAGAATGAGATCTCGCGACGCCTCATTGTCTGCGGGCTCAGAGCCAAGGCCACCATATAGCCCGAACCCTAGGGAGAAGGCGTGACTGGTGGGGAGTCCTGCTCTTTCCAGGATGGAAGGAGAGTGGACACCGACACGTAGTTAGCGTCCTTGTCCCATAGGAGCACCGGCTCGCCGGCAGCATCATCCGTAACAGGCCCCATGTTGTAATTGGGGTGCGAGGCGGGGGCCGGGCGGCTGGAGGAGCCAGCCTCGCCGGAAGGGAACTTAGCAGGCTAAGCGTTGGTGTAGTCGGGAAGGTGAGGGAGACCCACAAAAGATGGGGGACAGGGATCCCGATGGCTCTTTCCTTTCTTTGGTAGAATTTTTCTCCTTTTTGAAAGACACGGATTTCTTCACCTTCTTCTTTGGGCTGTGCCGAGAAGTGCCCTCGTCCCCAGGCCTTTTCTTTGGGGTGGGGGTCAACGTATCCTTCGCAGCCTCCGCCGCCATACTCGCTAAGGCAAGACCCCTGTTACTCTGGTAAGGAGGATGAACAGGGATGGTTCTCTCTCCTAGACAAGTTGACAGTCAGCAGAGAACGAAATTTGCAATGCCAAGGTAGGGAACAGGAGTATACCTTCGCTGGGGAAGATGGCTGGAAGCGAGTCGAGGTCTCGCCTGAGGTAATTGACCTCGAAATGTTTGCCCGCGAAGAAGTCGCAAAGATCCTTCTCGGCACCCCCAACCTTGGGGGTTTCATAGTAGCATTCAGCAGGAGACACCGGGGCGAGAGGGATGCCTCCCAAATCCCTGCGAATGAAGACGAAGCGAGTCAGCCAGTGATGATTTTTGTTCGGTGTCTCGCACACCTTTAAGCCTTGGCCAGTAAAGTAGGAAACGTCATCATCCTTCGCGTGATAGACGAACAACTTGCGAAAGGAGGTCAAGCTGAATTCGATGCGCTCTCGCCGCAGGTAGCAGGCGAAAGCCACCAGCATAGAGATGGCGTTGGGGTTGAATTGGGCGGGGACAACCCCGAAGTATTTAAGGACTAATTTGACCTCTAGCCAAAGGGGAAGTCGCAGCCCCTCCTCGAAGTGCAAGACGGGGAAGGCCAGCTCATTGGGGTAGAAAGTATTAATGCACTCGCCAACCTTGGGTGGGCGAGACAAGTATCCGTCAGCAAGGAACTCACTGGCGAAGCGAGCATAATCTTCCTCTGGCAGTCTGCCGAGAGGAAATTCATGATCCACAAATCGCTTTCCTCAGGGGCTGCGGCCCTCACCTTCTTCCACCTTCTTCTTTCCCATAACAAGCGGGAAGGCAGCAAAGGGGAAGAGAATGACTTAGAAAGAGAGCGGGGTGCGAGATGAGGGCAGAAGAGGCGAGGTAGGCGGAAGCTCTAACCAAAAAGGATGGCCAAGAATAACAGAAGTATGGGAATATCTGGATTTGAGGTGTTTATAAGGAATAAGGGAGAGAGGAGATTGAGCGGGAAAATCAAGCGGCGGGAAATGAATAGGTCGCACCGGCGCTTCGTCTCTCTCTCTCTCTCTCTCTCTCTCTCTCTCTCTCTCTAGAACCCAAGGGGACAAGATGCCGCAATGGTGTTTTCGAAGTAAAACCATCATTACAAACTAATTAAAAAAGGAGCTAATCATGGTAATGATGAAAAACTTAGCAGCGATATGACAGGCACAGTACCATAATGATAAAATAGTTCATCCCGCGAAGGGGGGCATCCCGCCCAGAAAAGTTTTATACAACACATCAATAATTAAACACAACTAAATTGGCAATGACAATATAGGAGGGCCTGGAGAAGGTGAGACGGGACCGCGACAGCTTAGTTCCGCACCCATTTCCAGTGGCCATCTTGACCTCCTGCAAATGGAGGGCGCTCGGGAAGATGAAAGGCGCGAGCGGCGACCACGCCGCGGCGCGCGAGACGGAGGTGTTCGTCTGTCTCATTTAGGATGGCTTGAGGGTCTGTCCCATCCATTGCGCCGTAGGCTTCCCTCTCGGCAGAAAGGCAGTGGCAGTCTGTTTCTAGCCAGTCCATGCGCCGGTCAGAGGCCTGCTTCTCCAGCTCCATCTCGCGGATTATGTGTGTGTATTTGCGGAACATCCTAGCCAACTTCCGCTTCGGCTCCAGAGTATCCATGGGATCACCCAAGTAGTCCTCGATCTCGTCAGGACATGGAAGAGGCGAGAGGGGAGGAGACGCGGAAGCGTCTTCAGTGTTAGAATCAAATTGGATGTCTGAAGAGAGAGCGAGAAATCATAGACAAGGATGAGCTCGCAGGGGTTGGGTAAAAGAAAGCGAATTGGAGGAAAAGCAAGAAGGGAAAGCTCTTACTGGGGATGCGATGGTTCCCCACAATCCGCGAGAGGTTTTCTCTCCGCGAAAGGGGTGGGGAGGATGCCTCGAGAAAGTCGATGCGCTGGTGAGCTTGGTTGATAAGGTCAGGAGGATTGGCGGGCATAGGGGAGTCAGCAGAGTTTCCCTGAAGAAGCAGGGTCAATAGGCAGGACGAAAGAAGAGAGAGAAGAATGAGAAATTACCCGTTTCTCCCCAGGAGAGGCGAAAGGATTGTCTGTTGTCGAAGGGGCAGAGGAGGTCGCGCCCGCCGAGAGGGGAGGGTAGGTGGCCTTCATCTTCTTCAGGCGAGAGGACGGAGGGGCTGAGGGAGGAATACGCCCCAGGTCCGGGAATAGGGCATCCGTGTTGGTTTTATTTCGCCTTCGCACCATCGCGAGGCGCTCGTGAAAACTCTGGCTGTGAGACATTCTGAAGGAGGAGGAAATGAAGGAAGACAAAAGGGACCCTAATGAAGGCTGGGATCTGATAATTATATGCCCCATGGGGGGCCCACCAAAGATTCTCATGAGTGAATCCTAGCATCGCGAGCCGCGGTTGGACTTATCTTTCTGAGGTTAGAGCAACCTCGAAAAGAGAGGGGATTGTGTACAACCTTGGGCTCGTGAGAGGTGGTCCAGCGAGCGAGAAGGGGAGACTGGCGAGATGATAGGATGCCCACCTGTAGGAGGCGAGATGGGGGATCCTCTGAAGTGGGCGAGACCTCCTAGTGGGCGAGATCATTCTAGGAGGCGAGAGAGCCAATAGGCCGAGAGGACGGTGAGACGGACAGGGCGGCAGTCTCGCCCGCCAGTGCCTTCCCCACTCGCCGCGTGGGAGAAAAGATGTCTTTACCTTTTTACCCCCAAAGGGGGATTTTTACCTTTGTGCCCCAGGTAATTTTATACTTCTACCCCTGGAGGTCTGCGTATAGCCCTCCAGAACAGTAGAGTTTGGCTGTTGGCAGACCCAGCCTAGGGTGTTTTGGTCATTTCAGGTTAATTCAGAAGTGATATTTGCAGATCAAATTCAGAGGCCTATAAATAGACCGATAAGGTGCCTGAGAAGGTTGTTGAACCTTTCCACTGTCTTCCTCACAGGTACCAAGCTCAGCATTGGCTAGGGAGGGGAAGATTTTTAATTCTTCCAAGAAAGAGGTGGGACCTAAGCCAGCAGGAGCTAGCTCGCCGGCCAGAAAGGCCTAAGCCTCATGAAGTGTTACCTTGTTATTGTAGCTCTACTTTTATATCATTGTATGTTTGATGCCCATGTTGACCGGCTTGTATGCCGAGGTAGACTAGGAGTGCTTATGCACTTTTATGACTGATGTATTATTTGATTTTGGACTCATTTTTATTGTAAGGCCATAAGGCCATTTCGTTACTCTGGTAGGTGTGGATAACTTCTAGTCTTGCTTGTTTTTTCCGTTGTGTTGTGTTATGAGTTTTGAGTTTGGATAGTTATATTATATTATAATACTGAAGTTGTGGCGTCTGTATGTTGTGGGGCCCCGGCCAGACCCATATTATACTGTCATTACAGGGGAGGTGTTACAATTTGGTATCAGAGCCAGGTTAGATTCAAGGTCAGTGCATAGAGAAGTTATCCACATAAGAGTAATGCGGGACCATGAGTGTCCTTATGTTTAAGTCTTGAGATTAGAGACTGATTCCTTGTTTCTTGTTTTCTTGATGAGTGCAAGCAACGAGGCGGGTACGTCAAGAGCAAGAGAAGAGCTTTCGGCGAGCAGTGCCACTGCTCCGGGTCTTTTGGGCACGGGTTTAAACCCGGCCGACTTCTGTCGCATGCTTGCAGAAGCGATGGTGGCAGCCCAAGCTGCAGCGACAGCTCAGGTAGCAACTCCTGCTACCCCAGATACGGCGACGGCCGTTCTAGGCGGAGAAGCCAGGCGAGTAGAGCCTTTGGTAGAAAGAGTGGTGGTCGGGCATGGGGACCGGCAGATGAAGTACTTTCTGAGCTTCTATCCCCCGTCTTTCAAGGGAGTTGGTACGCCAACTGATGCGGAGGATTGGCGGGCTCGGATTCAAGAGCTTTTGAGGGCGGTAGAGACGCCAGAAGAGAAGAAATCTAAGTATGTGGCGTTCATGTTAAAAGGAGATGCCAAGTTGTGGTTGGTGAGCCATAGCGGCTGCCAATTTCCTGGACGCACCCCGTCGATGGAAAAATTTGGGGATGCTTTTCTAAAGAGGTACATTCCCGTTTCTACACGGTTGGCCCTTCAGCCTCTGCACTTAATGCAGCGAGACAAGACGGTGGACGAGTATGTGCAGGAATTCACCCGTTTGGGTCGTTACGCGGGAACGACGATGGCAGATGATGTAGAGAGGGATAACCTCTTCTACCAGGGGCTGAGGGAGAATCTGAGGCAACCCCTCATTTCCATGAAAAGGGCTGGTTTTAATGAGCTAGTGGAGGCTGCCAGAACTTTGGAAAGTGATCTAGAGCGAAGCCAACGTCAAAAGGGCTTTGCGCCCAAGTAAGGAGAAGGGAAGCCTTCCCAATCCCAGGGAAAGTCTGAAGGGAGTAGGTGGAGGAAAAAGCCTCACACTTCCAGGTCTGGTGAGAAGAGCAAGTGGACGTCTGGAGGTTCTCACTCTAGGGGACCGCCGACGTGCTACAACTGCGGTAAGGTGGGACACATGGCTCGCTTTTATAATCAAGGAGGTGCGGAGCAGGAGCCAAGGCAAGAGCAGACTGTGCGCTCCGGCCCCAGTGCCGCAGAGAAAGGGAAGATGACGGAATCTAGTGCTTTTTGGTTCCAACCGGTGCAACCAAGGGCCTATAACCTTGGATAGCAGGAAGCGATCCGCCAAACCGATGTGGTGACAGGTATGAGGAAATTTAAGTTTAACCTTGTGCTTCATACTTTTAGACCTTTATGTGCGATGTCTATGTTATAGGCTTTGTATTAGTTTCTGGATACCCCGCTAGAGTATTGTTCGATACGGGAGCATCGCACTCCTTTCTTGCAGAGAGCTTCATCCGGAGAATAGGAGTTGAGTCATTTTTGGCGGACGCGGAGCTGAAAGTGCGCATGCCCAATGGGTCATCCATGACCACCGAGGCCAAAGGGCGCATTTGTTGGGAGCTGGACGGAGTTGACTTCGTATTGGTAGCAGCGGTTTTACCATTGGTTGAGTTTGATGTGATTTTGGGCATGGACTGGCTTGCAGAGCAGCGCGCTAGTATTGATTGCCTATCCAAGGTGGTGACCCTAAGGAACAAAGGGCAGACGGAAGTCAAATTTGAGGGCCTTTGTGGAGTGGCCTATTCCCTGATTTCGGCCATGCAGTTGATGCGGGCGGTTAACCAGGGTGGTGTGGCGCTTGTAGCGTTATTGGAGGTTCGCCTCTCCCAGTTGTCTATTGAGGAAGTGCCCGTAGTGGCAGAGTTCAAGGATGTGTTTTCGGATGAACTTCATGGAGCGCCTCCTCGGCGGGAGATCGACTTCTCGATCGAGTTAGTGCCGGAGGCTAGGCCGGTGTCACGTCCTCCGTTTAGGATGGCCCCAAAGGAGTTGACTGAACTCAAAGTATAGTTGCAGGAACTGTTGGAGCAAGGGTATATCAGACTCAGTTCTTCGCCGTGGAGTGCGCCGGTGTTGTTTGTAAAGAAGAAAGACGGTAGTATGCGGCTGTGCATAGACTACCGAGAGCTGAATAAACTGACCGTCAAGAATAAGTATCTGATTCCTCGGATAGACGACTTCTTCGACCAGTTGGTGGGGTCGGTGGTGTATTCAAAATTGGACTTGAAGTCAGACTATTATCAGTTGCGAATTTGGGACGAGGACATACCAAAGACTGCTTTTGGTACAAGGTATGGACACTTTGAGTTTACGGTGATGTCGTTCGGGCTGACGAACGCGCCATCTGTGTTCATGGATCTTATGAATCGTGTATTTCGGGAATACTTGGATTCTTTTGTGGTTGTCTTTATTGACGACATCTTGGTGTACTCCAAATCGGAAGTGGAGCATGAGACCCACTTGAGAGTGGTCTTGTAGGTGTTGAGAGAGAATCAGCTGTATGCAAAGTTCTCAAAGTGCGAGTTCTGGTTAGCGAAGGTGGCATTTTTGGGCCACGTGATTAGTGGGGATGGGGTGGCAGTGGATCCAATAAAAGTGGAAGCCATCAGAGATTGGCCGGTTTTGAGGACCGTGGCGGAAGTCCGAAGTTTTCTTGGACTAGCCGGGTACTATAGGAGATTCGTGAAGAATATTTTGTGGATAGCTCTACCCCTCAACTCACTCACTCGTAAAGATCATAAGTTTGTGTGGACTCAAGAGTGCAGTCAAGCATTTGAGGCAATGAAGGAGAGACTGATGATGGATCCAATCCTAAGTCTACTGCAAGGGACCGAGGGATTTCAGATCTTCAATGACGCATCGGGATGCGGTTTGGGTTGCGTTTTGGTGCAACATGGCAAGGTGATAGTTTTTGGGTCTAGGCAGCTGAAGCTTCATGAGAGGAATTACCCCATCCATGACTTGGAGTTGGCGGCGGTAATTTTTGCGTTGAAAATATGGTGACACTATGTCTACGGTGCAAGGGTGGAGATCTTCACAGATCATAAAAGCCTGAAGTATCTCTTGGATCAAAAGGACTTGAACATGCGGCAACGCAGGTGGGTCGAGTTCCTTGGAGAATACGAGGTGGCGATTCAGTATACGCCAGGTAAAGCCAATGTGGTGGAGAATGCCTTGAGTAGAAAGTACTCGGGGCAAGGGAATTGGATCGAAGCTCATGATGAGCGGTTGGTACGGGAATGGGAGTCCCTTGGTTTGGAATGTGTGGCGAGAGGCGAGTCCAGCATGGCTCGGTTGAACTGGATTGAAATGCAGAACGACTTGTCCGATCGTATTCGGGAAGCGACCCGTTTGGATGTGGAGTTTCAACCATATGTGGTGGAGGCTCAAAAGGGCGAGAGCAGCACCTGGGAGATGATTGATGGGATTCTGAGGAAGGACGGAAGGATTTGTGTACCGCAGTTCGTCAAGCTCCGTGAGGAGTTTATGTTCGAGGCTCACTTCACAAAGTACTCCATTCACCCGGGCAGTACAAAGATGTACTTGGATATGAAGAAATCCTTTTGGTGGTCGGGGCTGAAGCGGGACGTAGCTTTGTATGTGAATTGTTGCCAAACTTGTGCCTTGGTGAAGGCCGAGTGTCAGAAGCCGGGCGGGTTCCTGAAGCCTCTTCCAATCCCTGAGTGGAAATTTGATGACATCTCCATGGATTTTGTACATGGTTTGCCTAGATCGCAGCAGGGCAATGATGCTATTTGGGTGATCGTGGATCACTTAACCAAAGTGGCTCACTTCATCCTAAATCGGAAGGAGGACAGCGTAGAGAAGCTGGTGGAGTTGTATGTTCGCAACATTGTGCGACTGCATGGGATTCCTAGAAGTATAGTCAGCGATCGTGACGGGCGTTTCACGTCCAAGGACTGGAGGTTGGTTCAGAAGAGTTTGGGCACGAAGCTAAAGTTCAGTACGGCGTTCCATCCTCAAACTAACGGAAAAACCAAAAGAACGAACAATACTATGGAGGATATGTTGGGAATGTGCATTCTTGACTTTGGCAAGAAGTGGGAGGATCACCTCTTCATGTTGGAGTTCGCGTACAATAACAGTTATCAAGCAAGTATAAAAATCTCGCCATACGAAGCTTTGTATGGGAGACGGTGTCGAACACTGATGTCTTGGACAGAGGTGGGAGACACCAAAATTTTGGGAAAGGAGGTGGTAGTTGATGCTTGTGAGTTGGTACGGACCATTCAAGAGCGTATGAAGGTGGCGCAAGACCGGCAAGCAAAATACTTTAATGCTCGTCACAAGAAGTTGGAGTTTGCGGTACGTGATTGGGTCTATTTGAAGATCAAGCCGTTCAAAGGCGTCTCACTGATTCGCCAACTCAAGAAGTTGAGTCCAAGGTTTTTGGGACCTTTTGAAGTTGTTGAATGGGTGGGAGAAGCAGCCTATCGGTTGGCATTGTCCGCGGAGCTGAGTGGATTGCACGTCGTCTTTCATGTCTCCGTATTGAGGAAAGCCTTGGTGGAGGTTAGTGTGGTGATCGAGCCGGCATCAATGTCGATAGAGGAAGACTTGAGGACGCGAATCCATCCAATTGCTTTAGAGGATTCGGAGATTCGGCAGTTGCGGAACAAAGAGGTCAAACTCGTGAAAGTCCGATGGGACAACTGCAGTCGTGAGGAGCTCTCTTGGGAGCGAGAACATACCATGCTGGAAGAGTATCCAGAGCTCTTCAGTTCAGGTACCATTTAAGTTTTGTTCCCTTTTTGCTTTGTAATTTCGGGACGAAATTCTTTTAAGGGGGAGAGAGTTGTAACGCCCCAAAATTTGTAAGAGGGACGATCAGTATTTTTTGGCCAAGATTGGGTCTTAGTTGGGGGTCATACGGCCTAGGACACGGGCGTGTCCCTGGCTGTGTCAAGCTCAGGCTCGTCGAGAGTCTGGGAAGTCGATGTCCTGCGCTCGACAAAGTGTCGAGTAGGGGTACACGGCCTGTAACACGGGCGTGCCACAGGGCGTGTCCCACTGTGTCAATCCGCGTTCGACGATTTCCATGGATCTGCGTTCGACGATTTCCCCAGCAATCTGCGTTCGACGATTTCCATGGATTTGCATTCGACATTTTCCCCAGCAATCTCTGTTTGACGATTTGGCTGCGTTCGACGATTTTACTAGGGAACTCCGTTCGACGATCCGGCCAGTGATCGACGATCTGCGTTCGACGATCGTCGAGGCTTCGAACATGGCCTGAGACACGGGCATGTCCTAGGCCATGTCCTTCTCGGGTTGTGAGCCGGGACGTGTAAGGGGTTGGACACGGCCTGGAGCCCAGGCATGTTCAGGTTGGACATGGCCGTGTCAAATGTGACACGGGCGTCCAAGGCCCCGTGTCTTGTTTTGGGTGCGACGGTTTCGGCGTCGATTGGGGAACACGGCCTTGGACACGGGCGTGTCACAAGCCGTGTTCGGCCCAGGTGTTTTGATTTTCAGTTCGAATCGTGGTCGTTCTTCCCTTTCTTTTTGGGATCTGATGGTCCAGGACTGCTCTTGCTGAGTTAAGTCCGAGAATAGGGTTAGAAACCCTCATTCTTCTCCAAGCTTTCTCTTACTAAAGTTCTAGAGAGAGGGGAGAGCAAGGAAGACGGTGAAGGAGATCCGGCCATTAGAGAGGCTTCGGTGCTCCAAATCGTGAGCTGAGTCCAGATCTGTGGAGGCTAGATCGTTGCGAATGTTTTCATCCGGCTATTTTTCCATGGCTAGGAAGAGGAGTCGGAGGGTAACGACACTTCTCCTCTTGGTTTTAGGATGCATGTTTTAGCATCTTTTATTTTCTAGTTTTGGGTACCAAACTCTCAAATGAGAGGAATTTGGGTCGCCAAGGTTCAAGAGGAACCTCCGGGTCGATTAAGTTTGTCCCGGGCATGTTTTTGCATTAGAGATCCGCTTCGTTAGTGGATTAGGCATGGTGGGTGAAGCCGTAGTCACGACCGTTAGTCCGACTCGGTGATGTTGCATACGAGGTTTAAGGATTCGTAGAGATCCGTTGCAGCAAGAGGTCGTTTGTGATGTGTGATGTTTGTGGTGTTCTTCCCTTTATCTTGCATGAGTACGTATGGCTGGTACCAGACAAGGTTAGCTCCTCATTGGTGGTAGATGGTTTCCTTGGTGGACAAGGTTAGCTCCGCATGGGTGGTAGATGTTTTCCTTGGTGCACGGGAACGATGCAGTACGAATGAGGGATTAGGGTGGAATTGTCTTGGATTGTGATGTTACAAGGCGTTGTTCTGTCTCCGTGGTCGGCTAGCTATCCCGTGACGTGCAAGTCATGTGTGGAAAGTGTCCCGGCGAGACTAGTCCCCTTTTGTGAGACTGACGAGAACGCCGAGCATGGGGCAAGCCCGGGCAATGAGTCCATGAGCGGGTGGGGTCCAGTAAGGGTTTTTAGAATCGGTCAGTGTGTTGGACGGAATCCTGACATGAGAATTCAGAGTTTGTCGGCAAGCCCGGGTCTACGACCGTGAGCGGGTGGGGCCTTGGCAAGAGTTCTGTGTGGCGGCTTGTATGTCGTTGGGGGATTGTGGTTCCCCTTTGTTTGCGGCTTTAAGCCAATGGGGAAATGATGAGTACCCAAATGATGTGATGTTGTGTTAGATGCATACGCTATAGGGTGCCTTGGGTGAAGCTCGGGTGTTGCTTTCAAGCTGCATAAGTAGGCCCCTTTTATTTTATGCTCAACAATAGAGAACATGTATGTTGTGTGAGACATCCAAGCATGTTCTTAGTGCATTACTTGTTTATATATATATATATATTGCATACGAAGTGTTAACTTGCAGGTTGGAGGGTTCCCCGGGGTCCGTTAGGGGTGGCCGGGAGGAGATGTGTTGGTTACACAGTTTGAGGTCAGCCTTTGCTGACCCACGTTACTAATAATTTTTACAGGGCAAGGATCGCAAGCAGGAGCTAGCTCGTCAGCCAGAAAGGCCTATGCCTCAAGAAGTGTTACCTTGTTGCTGTAGCTCTACTTTTATGTCATTGTATGTTTGATGCCCATGTTGACCGGCTTGCATGCCGAGTTAGACTAGAAGTACTTATGCACTTTTATGTCTGATGTATTATTTGAGTTTGGACTCACTTTTGTTGTAAGGCCATAAGGCCATTTCGTTACTCTTGTAGGTGTGGATAACTTCTAGTCTTGCTTGTTGTTTCCGCTGTGTTATGTTGTGAGTTTTGAGTTTGGGTAGTTATATCATCTTATAATACTGGAGCTGTGGCATCTGTTTGTTGTGGGGCCCCGGCCGGACCCATATTATACGGTCATTATAGGGGAGTTGTTACAGTATATTATAGCGAAAGTAATTTAAATGTTGCAAAATAAGAACCCAAGCACAGCATGAATGTCCACTAACAATAACCCAAGAGGAAAGAACGTACAAAATACACAAAGTACTTGGCCTTATGGCCTTGTAAAAGTAGTGAATAAGTAGCTAAGAAATAGGCAGAAATTTGAATAATTGAATTTTATTATCCAAAAAAAAGATATCATTTACAAAGGTATGACCTCCCTTTTATAGAATGGAGGAGAAATGAGAGAGTACAAACAAACAATGTGGGACTAAAAATGTACAGGACTTAGCGGCTAGAATTTACAGAGACCGCACAGGCCACGCGGTTAGACAGATGGATTAACCGCTCGGCAACTCCAACAGAATTAGAACAAGCCGCAATATGAGACCGATAGACCGCTCGGCAACTCCAATAAAATAAGAACAAGCCGCAATATGAGACCGATAGACCGCCCGGTCTCCAGGCTTCTGAGAGAGACCGCCAGACTGCTCGGACTACAAACCGCCAGACAAAACCGCAAGGCCGCGCGGTCTAATACTTCAACACTCCCCCTCAAGCTGGATCATAGATATTAATCATGTCCAGCTTGTCACAAATGTGGAAGAAGGAAGTAGAGACCGGTTTTGTGAAGATATCCGTCAATTCTTTGTCAGAGGTGACAAACGGAGTACAAATCTGTTTCTTCAAAATCTCCTCCCGAATGAAGTGGCAGTCAACCTCTATATGCTTTGTTCTCTCATGGAAGACCGGATTTTTGGATATGTATATAGCAGCCTTGTTGTCACAGAACATAGGAAGAGGATAGTCATAGACCTCTCCTAGGTCAAGCATGAGAGCCCGCAACCACTTTAACTCACACGTGGTTGACTCCATACTTCGGTATTCGGCTTCTGCGCTAGATCTGGAGACAACAGACTATTTCTTGCTCTTCCAACTCACAAGGTTTCCTCCAACAAACGTACAAAAACCTGATGTGGACTTACGATCGCCTTTATCATCCGTATAGCTTGAATCTGAGTAGGCTTCAACCCTCAGATGACCATTCTTCTGAAAGATTAGCCCTTTGTCCGGTGCTGCTTTGACATACTCTAAAATCTTCAAGGCAGACTGAAGATGACACTCTCTGGGAGCTTGCATAAACTGACTGACCTTGCCTACAGCATAGGAGATATCGGGTCTGGTCACTGTGAGATAGATGAGTTTGCCCACCAACCGTCTGTACCTTGTGACATCAGATAGAAGAGGCGAGTCATTCGTCCACGTTTTGTCTTCTCCAATAGCCATGGGAAACCGGGCAGGTTTGGCACCTGTCAATCCTGACTCTTTTAGAAGATCAAGGGCATACTTCCATTGGGAGAGAACCAACGAGTCACGCTTCCCAGAGATTTCTATTCCCAAAAAGTATTTTGGGGAGCCCATATCCTTCGTGACTAGGTGTTGACGGAGGTGTTTCTTCGTCAAGTCCACCCCAGCTTGGTCATCGCCGGTAAGAAAAATATCATCCACATACACTGCCAAAACTACCAGTCCCGAGGCCGTTTTGCGAATGAATAAAGAGTGATCGGCCAAACTCCTTGTAAAGCCGATGACAGCGACAATACCACTGAACTTGTCGAACCACGCCCAAGGGCTCTGCTTTAGGCCATAAATGGCGTTCTTCAAACGGCATACGTGTGTCTCCCCCTAAGCAACATACCCAGGAGGTTGCTCCATGTAGACGTCCTCCTGAAGATCACCATAGAGAAAGGCATTCTTGACATCAAGCTGGGAAATAACCCAATCCCAGTTAACAGCCACAAAGAGAAGAACTCGGATGGTGCTGAGGCGAGCAACCGGAGAGAAGGTGTCAAAGTAATCAACTCCATAAGTCTGAGTGAAGCCTTTGGCCACCAGCCGGGCCTTGTAGCGATCCATAGTGCCGTCGGGGAGAAATTTCACAACAAAGACCCAGCGACAGCCAACCACATCAGTACCCACTAGAGGAGGAACAAGGGTCCAGGTACCCCGTTCAGTAAGAGTAGTCATCTCCTCATCCATGGCAGACTTCCAATGAGGGATAGCAAGAGCCTCCTGGTAGGTGCGGGGAGTCGAAGAAGCGGAGATAGCCAAGGCAAAATACCTGCGAGAAGGGGAAAGTCAATCATAGGAAACAACTGCCGCAAGCGGGTGTTGAGTATACGCCCGCACCCCTTTGCGAAGAGCAATGGGAAGATCCAGGTCGACGGGAGCCTCAGTGACCGGAGCATCCGTGGCGGATAAGGCTGGCCCGGGACTAGAGAGAGACGGCCGCGGAGAAGAGGGAGGAGGGGTAGGGGGTGAGATGGACAGGGAAGGAGACGGAGGAGGAGATGGGTGAAATGTGGAGACGTCGAGAGATGTGGAAGGAACTGAGAGAGGCGGTGGAGAAGCAGAGACATCGGGAGGAAGAGAGGAGTCAGGAGAGAAGTAGGAAGCATTCTCGAAGAATGTCACGTCTGCGGAGACAAATTGTTTCCACAAAACAGGGTCAAAACAGCAATAGCCTTTTTGAGTGGTAGAGTACCCCAAAAAACACATTTGGTGGAACAGGGGGAAAGCTTGTCGCGGGTAGCGGATGGTGCGTGAACAAAAGCCGTACACCCAAAGATACGAAGAGGGAGAGGAAAAGGTTCCTTGCGGGGGTAGAGAATGGAGAAGGGGGTCTGGCCGTGGAGAACCGTGGAGGGAAGACGATTGATGAGATAGCAGGAGAGAAGCACAACGTAGCCCCAGTAGGGGCGGGGTACGTGCATTTGCATCATGAGAGTGCGAGCGACATCAAGGAGGTGATAGTTTTTACGCTCCGCCACCCCATTCTGCTAGGATGTGTAAACACAGGTGGTTTGATGAAGAAGACAATGTTGCCGAAAGAAAGAGGAGAATTCATGGCTAAGATATTCCTTAGCATTATCAGAGCATAAAACTTTAATAGAAATGTTAAATTGAGTCTTAATCATAAAATAAAAGGATTGCCAGACAGAAAAGAGTTCAGAGCGATCTTTTAATAGATACACCCAGGTACATCGAGAAAAATCATCTATAAAAGTTACAAAGTAGGAACTACCCCGACCAACGGTGAGGGTAGGAGTAGGACCCCAGACATCAGAATGAATGAGATCAAACGGGCGAGAGGAGCCACGGCCTTGCTTCGGGAGGAAGGAGGAGCGATGATGTTTGCCAAGCTGACACGCATCACAGTTGAGCGGAGAACTGGTTGGAGGTAAGTGGGGCAAAAGCTGTCGAAGAATCCGAGGAGGAGGATGTCCAAGGCGAAGATGCCATTGAAGCAGATCTGTAGAGGAGGAGTAGGCGGACAGAGCGGAAACGTTGCCGAGGAAATAGAGTCCGCCGCTCTCAGTACCAGTAGCAATCGTCCGCTGGGTCCTCAGGTCCTGAAAAGAACAAGCAGTTGGAGTGAATAAGACAGAGCACTGAAGTTGCCGGCATAAAGTAGTAACAGATAATAAATTGCACAGGAACTTCGGGACATAGAGAGTGTTCTCCAAGCAAAGCGATGGGGTGAGTTGAACCATGCCCGTCCCATGAACCGGGGATGGTGAACCATCCGTCACACGAACCAGGGGCAAGCGGTCTTGCGTCTCAAGACGGGAGAAGAAATGAGGGTTGCCTGTCATATGATTTGTAGCACCAGAGTCAATCAGCCATTTACCTTGGGTAACGACGTGGGGCACTACCTGAAGTCGTGGCCACAGAGGTAGACGACCGAGAGGAGGCGGAGGCCGAAGAAGGAGCATCACCGGAAGGGCAAAGATGAGGATGTTTCTGCCAGCAGCGGTCAACAGAATGGCTGGTACGACTACAGTGAGAGCAAAGGAACCTGGACGAACCTCGTCCGCCGGAGTGGCCGCGGCCACTAGGTCCCCCCTTCTGAGCTTGGTGAGCAAAGGAGTCCTGGGAAGGGGAGAGGCCAATAGAGGCCGCTGGAGCAGCGAAGTAACAGCGGCGATGCGAGCTGCGGTGGCATCCAAAGTAGGAGATTCCGCCTCACCCAGGATCTGCTGGCGGATCATATCATAGGAATCGGGAAGACTGAGAAGATAACAAACAACCATAAGTTCCTGGAAGTGTTTGTGTTGTTCGGCCAAGTCCGCGGAGAAGGGGCGATTCTGGAGGATCTCTGCGCCAAGAACCTGAACCTGCTGATAAGCCGCAGCAGGAGACATGGAAGGGCGGGCGAAGAGGTCCGCATAGAGAGTATAAATGCGGGATGTCTGGCCCCCCTTCGAATAGAGAGCAGCTAGGTGAAGCCAGGTGGCCTTGACCGTCTCATCATGGCGAATGACGGGAAGACACTCATCAGAGAGGCTGTTGGCCAGCCAAGTGCGGACAAGGGCATCACTCGCATCCCAGTCATCAAATTCAGGAGAGTTACGAGGAGGAGGGTCATCGGTGAGGTGATGACGCTTGTGCTGTGAGCGAAGAAGAAAGGTGAAAGAAACGCTCCAATCAGGATAGTTGGAGCCTACAAGCTTAGAAAGCGTGCCAAGGTTGCCCGAAGGTGTAGGAGGAGCAGGAGATGCAGGAGCGGTGGATGTAGAGATAACGGGAGTGGAGAGACCGGAAGTAGCCATAGAGAAGGCAGGAAACCGCACGAGAAGAAGATAGACCGCGGGAGAGAAAAAAACGGAGAGCAAGCCGCACGACCTAAGGAGGAGGCCGGGACACGAGAAAGAAACCGCAGCGAACAAGGATTAAACCACAACGGGCGGAAGAGAAGAAGCTGCAGCGGCACGGTGGCAGAATACCAGCGGCCAGGAAGTAGACCAAAGTGCAGGGAAGAGGTCGCGTAAACTGAAAGAGTCCAAGCGAACAGAACAGAAGAGAAAGCAAAGGAACCAAACCGAGAAGACAGGCCGCGGAAAGAGACAGGCCGCGAGAACAGGTCGCGGGAAGGGACAAGTCACGCGAACAAGTGCAGCGGGCAGAAGAGAAATCAAGCCGCGAAAACAGGCCGCGGAGAAGAAAGAAGAGGCCGCGAGATCAGAGAGAGCGTAATCAGGTGGAAAGGACCGAGTGCTTTGATATCATGTAAAAGTTGCGAATAATTAGCTAAGAAATGGACAGAAATTTGAATAATTGAATTTTATTATCCAAAAAAAAAGATATCATTTACAAAGGTATGACCTCCCTTTTATAGAATGGAGGAGATATGAGAGAGTACAAACAAACAATGTGAGACTAAAAATGTACAGGACTGAGCAGATAGAATTTACAGAGACCGCACAGGCCGCGCGGTTAGACAAATGGATTAACCGCTCGGCAACTCCAGCAGAATAAGAACAAGCCGCAATATGAGACCGATAGACCGCCCGGTCTCCAGGCTTCTGAGAGAGACCGCCAGACCGCTCGGACTACAAACCGCCAGACAAGACCGCAAGGCCGCGCGGTCTAATACTTCAACAGGCCTTACAAGAGTTTACTTATACAAATAGTGTCTTCCAAACCTCGGCACGCAGGCCGGTCACACATGAAAATAAAAGTAAACATTAGCATAGGCCTTCGAGGGCCGACTCAGCAACAAGGGCTTTTGCCCGCTATTTGCCACTAGGCTCCGCAGCACCTGCAAGCAACAATCCACCGCAGCGGTGGCAAACAAAAGCAACGGTTAGTTAAAGCTGACCAAATTATAATGGCCCCGCCCCTAAACTCGGGGCGATGATGCTCTTTCCCTGCACTTTATTATCATAGCAAAATAAGATAGTGAAAGTACAATTTAAGCACACTTCACCTCACACACCATGCCTATGTCCGTACTTTGATTCCGGAATCTACATGCAAAACAACGGGGACTATTCATGTCTACCCGAAGGAATACCTCACACTCACCACATACTTGCGAGAGCGGGCTTCCTATGTAAAAGGAAAGAGGACTTCACATGTCCAAGAAGAGAATCGTTACCCTAGTGTTTCTTTTTGGCTCCATAAAGATTTAGACGGATGAAAAGTACCGCAACGGCCTCGCCTCCGTAGATTTGAACTCGACTTGCGATTTGGGGCTCCGAAGCTCCACCGGTGGCCAGAACTCTCCTCCACCTTATTCCTTGCTCTCCCCTCTCTCTAAAGCTCTTAGAAAGAGAAACTCAAAGGGAAATGAGGGTTTCAAACCCTATTCCCGGATATAACCCAGCAAGAGCCAGCCTGGGCCCTTGGATCCCAAAAGAAGGAAACGGACGGCCACGATTCGTACTTAAAATCCGTTTCCTGGGCCGAACACGGCTTGTGACATGCCCGTGTCCAAGGTCATGTGCCTCAATCGACACTGAAACCATTGCATCCCGACCAGGACACGGGCTCTCGACACGCCTATGTCACACTTGACACGCCCGTGTCAATCAGTACATGCCCGTGTTGCAGGGCGTGTTCCTTCATCGACACATGACCAGAAACAAACTAAAGAGGACACGGGTTCTAGACATGCCCGTGTCGAATTTGACACGCCCGTGTCAACCCAAACACGCCTGCGCTCCAGTTCGTGTTCCTCCCCCGACACAGCCCGGCTAACAGCTAAAGCAGGACACGGTCTGGGACACGTCCGTGTCTCAGGTCGTGTTCACTGTCTCGACGATCGTCGACTGTATTTTTGTCAATCACATAGCAAGATCGTCGGACCCGAGCATGACACAGCCCTGGGACACGCCCGTGTCCTTGGCCGTGTGACCCCTACCAAGTCCCAAACTTGGCTCTAAACGCTGCTCGTCCCTCTTTTGAGTTTCGGGGCATTACAGACAGTGCCTCCTGCTGAGCATGTAATTATCGAGCGGTCTGGGCGGATAGGAATATGAGTCCGCCACTTAATTGGGTAGTTCGCACCTGTTGGTGTAGAATGAACCATAGCAGTCTAATCGACCTAACCACATGGCCTGCAGGGGCGAACAGAGGAGGTAGTCCGCAGCCCCTATAGAACAAACGGCTGCTGCGCGGCCTGGGCGGCCTAGCCGGGGAGACCGCCCTAGCCGCGCGGCCTGAGCGGACAGAGAAGTTTGTCCGCCCATCCTTGGAAAAGGGCTGGTAGGCAGCGACCTCCATGGGGAACTGTTGGAACCCCACCTTATTTAGGGTTGATTTGTGTTAGGTCCACTTTTAGGACTTTTAGATGACCTACATTATATAGTCTAGGGTCATAGGTTTTCTATCAGGTTCTAGGTCAAGTCATCAAACCTAGAATGATTGGTTTTCACCTTCAGAAGACTTAGAAGACAGAAGATCTCCAGAGAAAGCAGTTTTATAAGAGCAGAAAAGTCGTTCGAAAATTGCTGAACTAAGCTCGACTTTCATCGATAGGAGATCGACGAACTCAGTTATTCCTCTGTGTTGAGTTCGACGAAATCCTAGCTGAGATCGACAAACTCAGACTTCTTCTTTGAGCTGAGTTCGACGAAATCTTAGCTGAGATCGACGAACTTCGATCTCTTCCCTGAAGTTCAAAACGACGAAAAGACTATCGCAGTTCGACGATCTTGGAGCTCAGATTGGAAGTGAATTTTTTGTTCATAGATCTTGGAGCTCAGCTCGACAAAAGAGAGGTTTTAGTTCGACGATATTGGATCTCAGGTCGACGAAATTTGCTGAGCTCGAGTAACTTCATCCAGGTTCTGTTCGACTATTTTCCCTGCAGTTTTCCAGTATTGACAAAGGCAGTTTGATTTCAAAATTTATTATTATATGCATATAAATGCTCTGGTAACTAATGCTCTAAATTCTCTAAAATATAGCCGTTCCAAGGAAGTATTAATTATGGAATTCATAGAGTAATTATTTGGCTTATTTGCTGGGACAGTTGAGGAAACAAATTAAATTCAAATTCTAGCCATTCAACTCCCAGATTTTCTGCAGTCAATCAAGGATAGGATTTAAAATTCAAAGGCTGATTTCTGCAAGGAATATAAAAAAACATTTTTCAGAAGATTGTAAACAACAAAGAATACAGAAGCTAAAAAATTATTCTACAGAAAACTGAAGGAGGAACATCTTCACACAAAATCAAGTTCTTCATCAGTTTTGCTTCAGGAATTTTCAAAGAGACAAATAATCTTCATCAGTCTAGAAGTTCCTGAAGATTTTCAAGCATTCAGAAGGCCTACACCCTGTGCAAAACTTCTTTTCTTTTGAACCATTTCTTCATCTCAGGGGGAGCTTTGACAACAGCAACATCCACTAGTCTTCTCAGTGATTTGAGAAAGAGAAGACATCATCAATTTTCAATTTGTATTACTGTACAAAGGGTTTTAACTTTCTTCAAAAGTTAGGTTTTGGTTGTCAAGTCTCCAGATCAAAAGACTTGGTTTGGTTTTTGGGAACCTGGTCAAAAGCTCAAAGGATTGCTAGATCTCCCTTAAAATAGATCTTGTGGTGACATGACACCTGAGCAAAAACCTATGGTGGTAGGGTACCTGATCAAAAACCTGTTAGTGGATTCCTACCTGGGTGGTAGAAGAGTGGATGTACCCAAATTTGGGGAACCACTATAAATTTCCTTGTTTCGTCGGGTTGTGCTTATTTCCTTTATTTGGTGAGTTGCGATTGTTTTGTTTTGTATTTCTCTCTATACATATAGATATCACTAGTTTTAATTCTGCTATAAAAACTAATCAAAGTTTTAAAATACTCTATTCACGCCCACTCTAGAGTTAAGACAGATCTATCCCTCACTTTCAATTGGTATCAGAGGGAGAGGTTATTTGATTTCACAGGCTAACACCTGAACCAAAAGATCTTTGATAGGTCATATTATCTCTAGTATCTTTTTTATATCATGGCACAGAATAAAGAATATTCAAGCACCAGAACTCCAGTATGAAACCTTAACAAGTTTGCACTTTGGAAGACAAGGATCAGATTATATATGAATTTCATTGATGAAGACATCTACAATTCCATTTTGACAGGCCCCCTACTCCTTCTGCAACAACATCTACAAGCACCAGTGCAGTTCCACCACCTGAGTGGACTGATGTAGATAAGAAAGCTAAGGTTGTAGATGCTAAAGCCATGAATATTTTGGCTCAAACTATGTCTGATGACATATTTCAAAAAGTGGCTGAATACACATCAGCAAAAACCATTTGGGATTCCCTCAACCAAATGGTAGCAGGATCAGATGATGAAAGAAAAGATAGAAGATCTCATCTCATTTCCCAATATGAGTACTTCAAGAAAGAAGAGTCAGAGTCAGTTGTTCATATGTACAACAGACTCAGCTTGATCATTAATGAGCTGAAGAACCTGGACAAGAACATATCACTAACTGAGATCAATGATAGAATCCTTATGTGCTTCACTAGCACATGGAATTCTAGGATCTGGCCAATCAAGCAGGCTAGAAGCCAAAATGAAATTTCTACTGAGTCTTTGCTAGGCAAGCTCAAGTCTTATGAGCAGCTTATCAAGACTAGAGAAGCAGCTGAACAGAAGACTTCTACCTCGGGAAGGAAGGAGCAAAGCATTTCCTTTAAGGCATCTGAAGAATCAGAAACTCTAATAGCAAATGAAGAGTTGATGAGTCTCTTAGCCAAGAGATTTTACAAAATGGCTAAGAAGGACTTCAGAAGAAGGTCAACAAGGAATGAAGACAAACCAAGATATGACAAGACTCCTACCAAGGAAGTTGTTTGATATGATTGCAGAAAGCATGGACACATTCTACCTGAGTGTCCAGAGAAGCAGAAGAAGGATAAAAGGAAAGATAAGGACTCTAAGAAGCACTACAGCAAGCCTTCTTCCAGTAAGCATAAGAAGAAGGAAAAAGTATTTGTTGCTGAGACTTGGAGTGAGTCTAAAGAAGATTCTTCATCTTCGATCTCTAGTGAAGATGAAGAAGAGGCCAAAGCCAGAGAGATTTGTTTGATGGCTATCAATGCATCAAGCAATTCATTAGAAGTTAAAGGATCAGCATCAGAATCAGAATTAGAAGAGGATCAGGTAATAGCTTCTTTTGATTTATCTTCAGAACATTTTAAAACTGAATTTAAGTTATTATGCAATAACTTAATTAAATCTGAGAAGGAAATCAAACTTCTTAGAGATAAATTAATTGAATATGATAATTTGCTCTCTGAAAACATAAAATTAAAAAATGAACTAAATATAGCTTCAGAACAAATCATTTCTTTAAAAGCTGAACTAAATGAAGCTAAACAATTTGAAGAATCCCTAAATGGGAGAAGTTTAAAATTAATGGATATTACCAGCACTGTAAATGCTAGGCTTAATAGTAAACTAGGCTTAGGAGATTCATCTAGTCAACCACCTATTTTTAAGAAAAATATTTTATCAACCCCTATCAAATTCATATCTGAAAAGGGCAAAGAGAAAATAGTAGATAACAACCAACAAAATAAAGTATTTCAAAAACCCAAATCAAAGAAAAATAAAAACTTAAATAAAAATCACTTTCAATAAAATTCGTCGAACTCAGATTGACGAAATCAGTATTTTGTGTCGAACATCGATCGACGAACTCTGAACACAGATTTTGGTTATGATTACTCAAGAGAGGGTGCTCGACGAAATCAATATGTTTCATCGAATAGAGATCGACGATCATGGAATGCAGAAAGTGAGCATTATTGTTCTGTGAACCGAGATCGACGATATCAATACTTTTCGTCGACCTCAGCTCGACGAAATCAATTAAATTCATCGAACCCAATTTTTGAAAATAGAAATCTTAACCTGAATCAAACTAAATATCAGAAACCAAGATTTGTTAATCCCTTTGCCCAGTGGATAATTCCACCTAGAAGATTTCATCCCTTAGGATACAAAGACCAACCTAATTATTCTTGCATCTCTAATTTTAAATTTGAAAATAATCAAGGACCCAAGTTTACCTGGGTCAAGAACACCTGATCTATTTTTATGCAGGTGAAGAACTATCCTACCATAGAGGAATAGTGGTACTTGGATAGTGGGTGTTCAAAGCATATAACAGGAAGCAAGGATAACTTAACTATCTACAAGTCAAAACTTAGACCAAAGGTGATCTTTGGACACTCCAACTATGGGCAAACAGAAGGCTATGAGAATGTAAAAGTTAGACCTGTCACCTTCAGGAAGGTAGCATATATGAGTGGTCTGAAAAATAACCTGATATCCATAAGTCAGTTATGTGATGAAGGTTATCAGGATCTTTTAACCAATCGTTTTATATTATTACTTCAATAGATAACAAAACTGTTTTAACTGGACTTAGACAAGGAAATATTTATGTAGTTAATTTCAGGTCAGCTAGTTCGAAAATTTGTTTGTTTAATCTGGTTAGCAACAATAATGATTTATGGCATAAGAGACTAGAACATTTTAACCTTAGAAATATTGCTAAATTATCTAGGGAAAACCTTGTTAGAGGATTGCTTTCTGGCCCCTACAAGAAGGAAAGCCTCTGTATGGCTTGTCAATTAGGCAAGCAGACTAAAAATAGCTTTAAATCTATTAATAAGAGTGATTCACCGAGGATTCTGTACCTGCTACACATGGATCTTTTTTGACCTATTGTTGTACTGAGCTTGGGAGGGAAATCTTATACTTTAGTTATTGTTGATGACTTCTCTAGATTCACTTGGGTGTTATTTTTGAGAAATAGGTCAGATAACTTTAAGGTACAGATTTTCTTAAGGGCATACAGATTTAGTACTCTACTCTAGTTGCATTGATCATAAGTGATCATGGCACTGAGTTTGAATCTCTTCTCATGCAAGAATTCTGTGAGAAGGAAGGTTTCAGACATTGCTTCTCTGCTCCTACAGCTCCTCAACAAAATGGGGGTAGCAAAAAGGAAAAATAGAACCCTTATTGAAGCTGCAGGAACATTGCTTGCAGATGCTTATTTTCCCCTATCCTTTTGGGTAGAGGCTGTAAGCACAACAAACTATGTTCTGAATAGGAGTTTAATACATAAACTTAAGGGTAAGACTCCTTATGAACTGCTCAAAGGGAAGCAACCTAAAATAGATTAGTTTAGAATATTTGGTTGTAGGTGTTACATACATAATAATAACAAGGAACATCTTAGAAAGTTTGAAGCCAAAGCTGCAGAGAAAATTTTTCTTGGATATTCCCAAGTCAGCAAGTCCAATAGGGTATTTAATAAATCAACTTTAAAAATGGAAGAAGCTGTGCATATAACATTTGATGAAGCTAACATGTTTTATAAGGAGAAGGATTCTTCTACCAGAGATTTATTGCAAGTAAGCCAACTGTGTGAGAAATTGGATGACTTAAACCTCACCCAAGAGGTTATACCACATCCTACTCCACAAGTTGATGTATACTGTGTAGAAGATCTCTTTGAAATAGTTGCTGAACCTACAACAACCAACATAATTCCACAAGAGGAATTAATTCCCAATGTTGTTGATGTACAAACTCCTCTGTGTAGAAGATTTGATGCATGCTTGCTTCATATCTCAACTTGAGCCTCAATCCATAAAAGATGTAGAGCAAGATACACACTGGATTATTGCAATGTAAGAGGAGCTCAATCAGTTTGAGAGATGCAGAGTTTGGTATTTAGTTTCAAGGCCCAAAGACTACCCAGTCATTAGAACTAAATGAGTATTTAGAAACAAATTGGATGCACAAGGAGCTATTTTAAGGAACAAAGCAAGGCTGGTAGCACATGGATATTCTCAGGAGAAAGGAATTGACTATGATCAAACCTTTGCACCTGTTGTAAGACTTGAAGCTATCAGGATATTTCTTGCCTATGCTTCCCACAAGAAGTTCAAAGTCTACCATATGGATGTCAAGAGTGCTTTCTTAAATGGTTGAAAGATATAGTACCTAAACACCTAAAGGGGGGGGTGAATAGGTGACCAAATTCTTTTTAACTTTTTATGTCAGCAATCAGTTTTTAACACAGAATCTAATCTACTATTGCACAGCAATCACACAGTATTCACAGCAAATCACAGCACACAGAAGACACACAGTTTTATAGTGGTTCCCCAAGGTTTGGGTACATCCACTTTCCCCCTTCGCCTATCTAGCAGTGTACTAGATTCGACCAAACTTCTCCACTATCTCAGAACCCAAACTGGTTCCTACACCTCAGGCCCAAGGCCCTACAACTCAGCTTTTACACAAAGCCTACACTCAGCCATAAAGGCCTACACTCAGCCACCAAGGCCTACACTCAGCCACCAAGGCCTACACTCAGAGATTTAACTCTCATACCCTCAGCCTTTATAAATGCAGGCTTACAATCTCAGATCCAAAGGATCCTACAAGTTATAATGAATACAAAATGTAAAAACTCAACAACTTAGATGAAAGAAAGATAAGTTGTGAGATTCTTGATGAGTTCTTGGAAGAACTCAGCTGGACTCAATCTGACTTAGCTTTCTTCAAAGCTTCTTGAAAGTAGAACTCAATAAGATTGACTCCTTCTGCAGTTGATCCTTGATCTCTGCTTCTTAAGATTCAGACTAATCTGAATCCTTCTTCTCAGCTGGGTTCCAACAGCTGATTTCTTGGATGGAGCTCTCTCTCTCCAACTTCTTAGATCTTCACTTGAAAGCTAGATCTTCTTTAAATCTGAACTTGGACTTGTGTTCAATCTCTTCAACAACTTCAACAACTTTTTCTGTATACTGTATAAGCCTATTTATAGGCCTTCTTCATGGTAACCGGCTGGTCCGGTTCATAACTGCTTTCTGGCAACTCTGACAAGTGTTGTAGACCGGTTGGAATGGCAGCTGTCAAGTCATCCAGTCAGTTCTTGAAAATTCTCTAACTGTCTAATAGTGTCGAGACTTTCTGTCTTTAAGTGTCGACACTTATGGACCAAGTGTCGACACAAGTTGTGTAAGTGTCGACACAAGTCTACAAGGTGTCGACACAACTTCTTGTGTTGTAGATTCTATGTCTCGACACTGTTTCTTCTTCATGTGTCGACACTGAAATTTAGTGTCGACACAAGTACTTGATCTTCTATATTTTGCTGAATTTTTCTAAGTGTCGACACATCTCCTTTGTGTCGACACATCTTCATGTGTTGAATCTGTTAAGTGTCGACACTACTTCTTGGTGTCGACACATGTCTTCAGTGTTGATACTTGCTGAGTGTCGACACAGCTCCTTGTGTCGACACATTCTTCTTCTTGTTGAGACTTCAGCTGAGTGTCGACACATTCCCATAGTTTCGACACTTGTACTTAGAATAATTTGTTGATCTTGTTGTTCTTCACTAAGTGTCGACACATCTCCATGTGTCGACACTTTCTTCAAGTGTAGAGTCTTCAGCTGAGTGTCGACACATACTGTCTTGTGTCGATACTTTCTTTAAGTGTTGACTCTTCTGTTGTGTGTCGACACATTATTCTGGGTGTCGACACTTTCTTTAAATGCTGACTCTTCTATTGAGTGTCGACACATTGTTCTGGGTGTCGACACTTATACTTAGTCTCTGCTAACTTTTGCTGAGTGTCGACACAGCTCCAGGTGTCGACACTTTCTGGTGTAGACACAGTTCTTCTAGGTGTCGACACTGCTGCTAAGTGTCGACACAGCTTTACTGCACTTTTCTTCACTAAGTGTCGACACAGCTCCTTGTGTCGACACTTTGTGTCTAGTGTCGACTCTGCATCCTTAGTGTCGACACAATGACTCCAAGTGTCGACACTGCTTGTCTGGGTGTCGACACAAGTCTTCTTAAGTGTCGACACTTTCCCTCTGGGTGTCGACACATGTACTTAGAAACCTTTTGCTTCAGTCCTGCAAATATTTAACCTGCACAAGTAAACTCAATAACACATCAAATACATTTTGATGTATATCATTGAGTTGGGTGAGGCTTCTTCAAATCAGGTACATTTAAACTAATGTACCCAACAATCTCCCCCTATTTGGAGAAGTCATAACCCTTAGTCAATGATATACACCATTCATAATAAAATTACAAAATGATGTAAAGCAGGATTATATATATAGCAGGGAAGTACATCAAATGTATTAAACAAACATGCATAATCAGGTAACATCTCAGAACAATTATGAAATAAATTTAACACATAGCTAATTTATCACACAACACATTGTTCCAATACTTTGTCATATACAAAATTCTAAAGTTTACAGAGTGTTTTATATCAAAAGAATATATAGTAAACTTAAGAAATTTTCTAAGCTATTTCTGTTCAGCCTCCTTAATGACTATTCCTTTTCCAGCTTGAACTCTGGCTTGAACAGGGGCTTCAGCAACATCTGCATCAGCAGGCTTCTTGCCTTTCAGATCTTTCTTCTTAAGTTCCTCAGCCTTAATCTTTTGTCTCTCAAAGTAGTGATAAGGCTTGGGAAAGTACTTGCTAGGCTCCAGAGCAGTAGGAGGTAGCTTTCCCATCTTGGCCTTCCTTCTATATTGAACTATGGCCTCCTGTCTGATCTCATGTTTTCTCCATTCAGCCTCAGAAAACCATTTGTTCCTGTTATGCACATTATCTTTGGCAGCTTTCCAGGCAGTTAAAATGATATTTCTTGAGGTAGGGCTCCATTGCTCAAAATCTGGTCTTTGTTCAGCTTGTTCCCTAAACCTCTTCTTAGACAATCTGGTTTCCTCTTCAGCTTGCTCCTTCAAGATGGCTTCCTGTAAAGCTTCAGAGACAGGCTGAACAACTTTCTCAATTATGACATTGTCCTTACCCCCAGGTGGGCTATACATGGACTGAATGTTAGCATGGATCATGTCAAAATCTGGTGGAGGATAGATCACCTGAGCTACTTCTGGTTGCTCACCTCCAAGATAGGCAGGATTAATTCCATATTCTGCAACATTATCATCATCACAAAGAGGAGGATAACCAAGAGTGGCTCTAATGGAATTAGAAACCCATTTTGCATGATCAGAGCCAGCTTTGACTAAGACCCTCTC
The DNA here is from genome assembly GCA_039583875.1 of Platanthera guangdongensis. NCBI lineage: Eukaryota > Viridiplantae > Streptophyta > Magnoliopsida > Asparagales > Orchidaceae > Platanthera > Platanthera guangdongensis. The sequence goes on along the minus strand of CM077152.1, from coordinate 55,168,575 downwards.
CCCCTTTATGACTTCTCTTTCAATGTGATCCCTTAAGTCATCTTTTTGAAATCTGATCTGGGCATTGAGATAATTGACTCCATCCCTGTAGAAAGGTCTTAACCTTTGGAGTTTTTCAGAGATCAGCTTCTGAGAGTCTTGAATAGCAGTTGTAATATCAGTTAAGCCCTCTTGTAGTGCTTTATCAAAAGCTGTCATAGCAGTAGTAGTAGAAGTTGTCAGGCCAGCATCAATGTTCTTCATTTCTGTGACAATAGCATTGTGGGATTCTGTCAAATTGTCATTCATTCTTATTTGGTTTTCAAGAACATAACCTTGCTTCACAGCTATGCCATCCACTTGTGCTTTTATCTTCTCCTGGTGTGTAGCCAAGTACACCACTGCATTTCCACCTTTGTGGAAGCAGTCTGTCATCTCCTTCTTGTTAAGATTCATCTCAAATCTGATTGACTTTATGTCCTGGGCTAGATCAAATTGGAGAGACTTCTGCCCTTCATCAACATACTTTTCAATGGCCTGCCTTTGCTCATCCAACTTGACTTGCATTGCAACCATTAAAGCACTATAATCCACAGTTGGAGCTGGTTGTGTTATATGCTGTGGAGCAATAGATTGTAAGGCCTTCTTATAACTCTGACTCCTTCTCTTGAATACATAAATTTTTTGTTTCTTTGCCCTTGCAGCCTCCTCATCTTCAGATGCTGAGGAGCTGGCTATATCTACCCTCTCCTTAGGGCTTGAGGGCCTCTCAGTCTGCACATCTGGTGCCTTCTCAGTTTCTTTTCTTGCAGGCTCTTCAAGAAATACAACTTGCTCCCCCTCAACTGGAGCATTCTCTACTTTAGCAGCAGCATTATCCTTGTCAAAATCTGTTTGATCTAGATTTAAGAAAAGATCTTCCATGGTATACTCTTGTGGTGAATGAGCTGGAGAAAGTCCTGGCTCTTCAACCATTGGTTCAGTAACTACAACTTCAACAGATGTGTCTTTCATGACAGCATCTGGGACTTGGTAATCCATCTGAGTTTGCTGATGAACATCAGTCAAATCAGTATCCTCTATAGGAAAATCTAAAGCATTTAGTTCAGTGATTACCTCTAGTATTGTGTTGGTTGCTTGTTCACTTTCCAGTGTAGTGGGTTCATCTACAACTGGAAGCTCCCCCTGGCTTTGATCCTTGTGTATGGGGCAAGCTTGAGGTAGCTCCCCCTGGATCTCAGCAACACCTTGAGGAGCTGGAGACTTCACAGCAGGCTCTTCCTCAATCTCATCTGGTGTGAAGACAACTTATTCTTCACTGTCTGAGCTGCTAGTGGACACTTGAGCCACTGGAGCAGTTTTCCTCTTCTTCTTTGGTGGAATTTCTTTCTCAGGAATGATCTTCTCAGGGGTTGACATCTCCTTAGACAACACCCTGTCCCATCTGGAGAAAATTCTCATATCCATTTTTCTCATGTGGTTGATTTTGCTTCCAGCAGCTTGTTGCATAACCTCTGGTATGGTACCAGCTAGGTATAGACTTAAAATTCTGCCCAGGTTGGGCTTCTTTAGGCTTTCCTTGATTTTCTCAAACACTATATTAGACCAGTCAGTGTTTAGAGTGAAGATTATCCTAGTCATAATACTAAACATATGGGCAGACACTCTGTCATGCCCTCCTGGCTTACTGAGTATTACTTTGCCAACAATCTCTGAAAGGAATTTCACTTGATTGTTCATGCCCTTTCTAAGAAACACTGATTCAAGCTTCGTCTTAGGATCCAGTCCACACCAGGTTAGAGCTTCCCTGGTCTTTGAAGCAGTAACCTCATCTTCGTCGTTAGTTCTTAGCAACTGAAGTACCTTCCTCAAGCTTTTAGGGGATACCTTAACCTTTGCTCCATGAACTCTGGATTTGATTTTGTATCCAGATTCGTCCACTTCAGCTCCATTGAGGAATTCTAGAACCTCTTTCTTCCAGATTTTAGTAGGTTCAGAAACAAGATATTCTAACCCTGAATCGGCTACTAGGGTTACGACAGTCTGGATTTCTTGATCAGCATCATCGAAAGCATTGCGCACCAGCTCGTATCCTTCATTAACGTTCTCCTCTAGCTTAGGTGCCATTAGGGTTTGTAGAATTTGTCTTGAGAGAAGAGAGGTGTCGACACAGAAGTTTGGTCTCGAAACTTTGAAAGTGTGTCGACAAACTAAGACAAAACCCTATTTATACCTTTCTAATTTTGAAGATGAACAGGCGGGACAGCTAACTTAAATTGTGTCGACACTGGTAATAAGTGTCGACACTGACTTATAATGTCTCGACACATATGTGTCGACACAAGTTTAGTCTACAGATTTTATGTGTCGACACTTGTTTATGTGTCGACACTACATAACTCGACACATAGTCGAGACTTTACTTAGAGAATTCTGAGTAAATACTAAGTGTCGACACCACATTGGATGTGTCGACACCTACATGTCATGTGTCGACACTAATATTGTGAAGTGTCGACACCAATTTCCTAGATGTGTCGACACCTTTTTCCTGAAGTGTCGACACCACTATTCTGTGTCGACACAGAAATCTCTATGTGTCGACACCTTTTTACTTAGCCAATTTCAATTCTGTAAACTTACTCTAAGTTTATCATTCCTAGTTCAATTTTAAATCTATTGAACTTAGCTTCTTCTAGGGGCTTAGTATACATATCAGCTAATTGATTATCAGTTTTAACATATTCAAGTAAAATATCTTCTCTTTCTACATGCTCCCTAAGAAAATGATATTTAATTTCAATATGTTTTGTTCTACTATGAGATACAGGATTATGTGCAATTGAAATAGCATTTGTAGAATCACAGAAGAGTGGAGTTCTACTTACCTGAAATCCATAGTCCTCAAGCTGATGTTGTATCCACAGAAGTTGAGCACAGCAACTTCCTGCAGCCACAAACTCTGACTCTGCAGTGGAGATAGCCACACTTGTTTGCTTTTTGCTACTCCATGAAATTAGTCTCCCACCTAGGAATTGACAGGTTCCAGTAGTGCTTTTTCTATCTTCTTTTCATCCTGCAAAGTCTGCATCTGAATAACCTGTTAGTTCAAAATCCTCATTCCTAGGGTACCAGAGGCCTAGATAGGGAGTGCCCTTTAGATATCTCAATATCCTTTTGACTGCTGTCAAATGAGACTCTTTAGGGCAGGCTTGATACCTTGCACAGACACATGTAGCATACATGATATCTGGTCTACTTGCAGTCAAGTATAATAGGGAGCCAACTATCCCTCTATACAAGGTTTCATCTACAGGTTTCCCTGCATCATCCTTGCTAAGAGACATACTTGACCCCATAGGAGCCTTCATGGTACTGGATGAATCCATACCATACTTCCTTATGAGTTCTAGGGTGAACTTAGACTGACAAATGGATAAACCACTCTCAGTCTGTTTAACTTGGAGACCCAAGAAAAACTTCAGCTCTCCCATACTACTCATCTCAAATTGACCTTGCATAAGTTTTGCAAACTTTTTACAAAGGCTGCTTTCAGTAGACCCAAATATAATGTCATCTACATATATTTGGACCAGTATAACTTTGCCTCTAGATTCCCTAAGGAATAGAGTCTTATCTATTTTCCCCCTTGACAACTTGTTCTCAATGAGGAAACTAGATAGGGTTTCATACCAAGCCCTAGGGGCTTGCTTTAACCCATATAAAGCTTTCCTAAGTCTATAGACATGATTAGGTAAAGTTGAATCAACAAAACCTGAGGGTTGTTCCACATAGACTTCTTCTTTAAGATTACCATTTAGAAATGCTGACTTGACATCCATTTGGTAAACCTTGAATCCTTGAAAGGTTGCATAGGCAAGAAACATCCTTATGGCTTCCAGTCTGGCTACTGGAGCAAAGGTTTGATCAAAGTCAATACCTTCTTCCTGCCTATATCCTTTAGCAACCAATCTTGCTTTATTCTTAATAATGACCCCTTGTTCATCCATCTTATTCCTGTAGATCCACTTGGTTCCTATTATATTGTGGTCTTTAGGTTTAGGAACAAGTTCCCAGACCTTGCACCTCTTGAACTGATTCAGCTCTTCCTGCATTGCTTCAGTCCATTGTGGATCTAGAATGGCTTCTTCAAACTTCTTTGGTTCAACTTGAGATAGAAAACTGGAGTAGATTGCTGCATTCAGATTTCTGCTCCTTGTTTGTACTTCTTGTCTTGGATCTCCAATAATCTGCTCTACTGGATGATCTCTAAGATGCCTATTGGCTGGTGGCATCCTGACTTCTGGTTGAACCTCTTCAACATCTCCATCATGCTGTACTCCTTGAACTTCATCAGCAATTGGTACATGTAGTTCTCCCCCTGGACAGCAGCCACTATCTTCTTTTATAATGAGCTTGTCCATCTTCTTTGTTAAACCTGTGGGGCTGCATGCACTACTAGACAACTCATTGTTAATAAGTTTAGTCTCATCAAATACTACATGTACAGATTCTTCTACAACTTGTGTAGACAAGTTGTAGACTCTATAAGCCTTACTGTTGTTGATGTGCCCAACAAAAATTCCCTCTTGGGACTTGGCAGCAAACTTAGTTAAGTAAGACTTACCATTGTTAAGTATGAAGCACTTGCAACCAAAGATCCTGAAGTAGGATAGGTTTGGTTTCCTGCCTTTCACAACTTCATAGGGGGTCTTGTTGAGGCTTTTAGTGATGGTAGCCCTATTTATAACATGGCATGCAGTATTAACTGCTTCAGCTCAGAAATATTCTGGTAGTGATGTATCACTTAATAGGGTCCTACCAGCCTCAATCAAGGTCCTATTCTTCCTCTCAGCAATGTCATTTTGCTGAGGTGTTCTAGGTGAAGAAAATTCTTGAAATATCTCAAATTCTTCACATAGTTTTGTCATGCTATCAGACTGAAATTCAGTACCATGGTCACTTCTAATATTGACCACTGTACTGTCTAGTTCATTCTGAATTTGCTTGACAAATCTATGGAAGACACTAGGTGTTTCAGATTTCTGTCTTAAGAAGAACACCCAGGAAAACCTTGAGTAGTCATCTACAACTACAAAGGTATAGACCTTCCTACCTAGGCTGTGAACTGACATTGGACCAAAAAGATCCATATGCAAGAGGTATAAACACCTCACAACATCTTTGTTTTCTATGCTTCTAAAGGTGGATCTAGTCTGCTTGCCCTTTTGACAAGCTGAGCAAATACCATCTTTAACACACTTAACTTGAGGACCATTCCTCACTAACTCTTTGCTAAAGAGTTTGCTAATAGTCTTGTAGTTAAGATGAGCAAGCCTCTTGTGCCATTTGACATAATGAGAGACTGTCTCATCAGCTACAAGTCACACTGGAGAACCATTTTTCTCAACCATAATGTCTAAGCAATAGACATTCCTTTTCCTATAACCAGTCAAAATGATCTTTTGATCAGTTGACCTCTTGATATGACAACCATTTTTAACAAATGAGATGTCATACCCTACATCACTTAATTGACTTATACTTATTAGGTTGTGTTTCAACCCTTTAACATAAGCCACTTGAGTAATGGTAACCAAGTTACTAGAAATGTTACCAAATCCTTTGATGATTCCTTTTTCAGAACCACCAAAGGTGACTTTTGGACCATCTTTTATTGGAATGTAGTCCCTTAGTAATCCTCTAGTTCCAGTCATATGTCTGGAACATCCACTGTCCAAGTACCATGTTGGGGCATGGCCACTTGGACTCACCTGCAAAACAGATTAATGAACCTTAGAACCCAAAGAATTCTTGGGTCCTTGGTACTTGTTAGTTTGCAACCTGACAAAGCTACCTGCAGGCTTTCCAACAGGTAGTTTGTTACTCACTTTGGCACTAGCATTGTGCCAACAGTCCATTGCAAAATGGCCAACATTGCCACAGCACCAACATTCAAACTTATTGTACCTTTGCTTAGGTACTGTCTTTGCTGTCTTATCTACAGCTGACTTGTTGAGTGTTGGGGCTTTGCCCTTGGACTTGGACTTGGACTGCTCAGTCCTTGCAGGTCTAGTAAATCCCAGTCCAGCTTTACCCTTGTGATGAACAAATTCATCAATTATGGGTAACACTGACTTAGGTTTAGAAAACCTAGCAACAAGCTCTCTCTCCTTCTGAAGATTAATCTCCAGACTCTTGATTTGATCATTTTTAAATGATATAGTTCCCATCTGAATCACTGTTATGTACTTCAGTCTGGCTATCTCATTAAGCTTTTGATCAAATAACTTCTCAGAATCTATTGCAGCAGCTTTGAGATCAGCAATTTCCTTTGCCTGACTTTTGGCTAGGGACTTGCTCTTCTTGTAAGCTTGCAACAGTACTTTATATTCATCTATCAGCTGATGAATATCTTCTTCAGAACCAGATGCACTCTCATCATTTGATGATGATGAATCTGATTCTGTACTGGAACAAGAAACTGAACTTAAAGTTGAACTTTGTACCTTACTGGGTCCTGGCTGCTCCAGGATTTTGTCATTTTCAGTCAATGCCATCAATCCTTGGCATTGACTATCTTCTTGTTCATATATAGACTCCATAATCTGCATGAACTCTTCTTCTTCTTCTTCAGCAAACAACCCTATGTATGCCTCAGCATCTGACTCAGTTTCTGAAGAAGAAATATCTGACAGAGTCTTCTCCTTTTTGGCAACAAAAGACTTCTCTTTCTTGCCTTTGAAATGAGTCTTCTTCCTGTCACCAGACTCCTTTCTCTTTTCTGGACAATCTGCAACAACATGGTCTTGTCTATTGCAGTAATAGCACACTATTTTTGAAATAGTTGCCTTACTAGATTTAGTCCTCTTCCTGTCCTTCTTTGAAGCCTTTTTATTCTGATAAAAGTCTTCTTTTCCCTGTGAAGTAGAAGGCCTTGACCTCCACTGTTTCTTCTTTAAGAACTTCTGAAAATGTCTAGTGAAGGCAGCAAAGTTTTCATCACTTTCACTGCTTTCAGACTTTGTGCTGACAGACTCATCTGACTCTGATTCAGCAATCTTTGGAGGTGGAGTTGGTGACTTACTCCTGTACTTTCTGGGGGCTTCTGTCTTGAAAGCTACTGTTCTTTGCTTGTGTTCATTTCTTGTTGATTTCTCCACCTCTTTCCTTACTGTCAACTGCATTTCATATGACAACAATTTACCAAACAGTGTAGGTGGAGGAATTTCTCTCAACTTAGCCATTTCTCTAATGGCACAGATCTTGGTGTCCCAATCTTTAGTTAGGGACCTTAGAAACTTGTCATTGAGTTCATAATTACTGAACTCTCTTCCATAAGACATGAGTTCATTCACTATCCTAAAGAACTTCTTATAGCACTCAGTTATGCTATCACCCTTTCCTTGTCTAAAACTTTCATACTCTTGATTTAGCAAGGATTTTCTGTCTTGCCTTACTTCTTCAGAACCCTCCATATACACAATAAGGGTATCCCACATTTCTTTGGCTATCTTACAGTGTATTAGATTCTGAAAAGTTGCATCATCTATGACAATCACTATAATGTTCTGAGCCCTTTTGTCCATGGTGGCTAGGACAATCTCATCCTTTGTCATTTCAGAGAAATCCTTTGGTGTTCTCTGATTTGCATCCAGTACTGACACTTTCATGGGCACATATGACCCTTCCTTTACTGTGATATAAATTCTAGGGTCTGAGGCCTCCATAAACAGCCTTACCCTTTCCTTCCAGATCCCAAAGATCTCCTTCCTACATATAGGTAGTTTCATGGATCCCAATTCCTTGTGATTTTCAGTGGAACCCATGGTTCTTGATTTTCTTGAATCTGTAATTGACTTAACCTAAATCTGCCAACAGGATCTACTCAGACTGTTAGTCCTTTTTGAGAAACCTCCCTCTGATACCACTTGAAAGATATAGTACCTAAACACCTAGAGGGGGGTGAATAGGTGACCAAATTCTTTTTAACTTTTTATGGCAGCAATCAGTTTTTAACACAGAATCTAATCTACTATTGCACAGCAATCACAAAGTATTCACAGCAAATCACAGCACATAGAAGACACACAGTTTTATAGTGGTTCCCCAAGGTTTGGGTACATCCACTTTCCCCCTTCGCCTATCTAGCAGTGTACTAGATTCGGCCAAACTTCTCCACTATATCAGAACCCAAACTGGTTCCTACACCTCAGGCCCAAGGCCCTACAACTCAGCTTTTTCACAAAGCCTACACTCAGCCACAAAGGCCTACACTCAGCCACCAAGGCCTACACTCAGCCACCAAGGCCTACACTCAGAGATTTAACTCTCCTACCCTCAGCCTTTATAAATGCAGGCTTACAATCTCAGATCCAAAGGATCCTACAAGTTATAATGAATACAAAATGTAAAAACTCAACAACTTAGATGAAAGAGAGATAAGTTGTGAGATTCTTGATGAGTTCTTGGAAGAACTCAGCTGGACTCAATCTGACTTAGCTTTCTTAAAAGTTTCTTGAAAGTAGAACTCAATAAGATTGATTCCTTCTGCAGTTGATCCTTGATCTCTGCTTCTTAAGATTCAGACTAATCTGAATCCTTCTTCTCAGCTGGGTTCCAACAGCTGATTTCTTGGATGGAGTTCTCTCTCTCCAACTTCTTAGATCTTCACTTGAAAGCTAGATCTTCTTTAAATCTGAACTTGGACTTGTGTTCAATCTCTTCAACAACTTCAACAACTGTTTCTGTAGACTGTATAAGCCTATTTATAGGCCTTCTTCATGGTAATCGGCTGGTCCGGTTCATAACTGCTTTCTGACAACTCTGACAAGTGTTGTAGACCGGCTGGAACGGCAGCTGTCAAGTCATCCAGTCAGTTCTTGAAAATTCTCTAACTGTCTGATAGTGTCGAGACTTTCTGTCTTTAAGTGTCGACACTTATGGACCAAGTGTCGACACAAGTTGTGTAAGTGTCGACACAAGTCTACAAGGTATCGACACAACTTCTTGTGTTGTAGATTCTATGTCTCGACACTGTTTATTCTTCATGTGTCGACACTGAAATTTAGTGTCGACACAAGTACTTGATCTTCTGTATTTTGCTGAATTCTTCTAAGTGTCGACACATCTCCTTTGTGTCGACACATCTTCATGTGTTGAATCTGTTAAGTGTCGACACTACTTCTTGGTGTCGACACATGTCTTCAGTGTTGATACTTGCTGAGTGTCGACACAGCTCCTTGTGTCGACACATTCTTCTTCTTGTTGAGACTTCAGCTGAGTGTCGACACATTCTCATAGTGTCGACACTTGTACTTAGAATAATTTGTTGATCTTGCTGTTCTTCACTAAGTGTCGACACAGCTCCATGTGTCGACACTTTCTTCAAGTGTAGAGTCTTCAGCTGAGTGTCGACACATACTGTCTTGTGTCGACACTTTCTTTAAGTGTTGACTCTTCTGTTGTGTGTCGACACATTTTTCTGGGTGTCGACACTTTCTTCAAATGCTGACTCTTTTATTGAGTGTCGACACATTATTCTGGGTGTCGACACTTATACTTAGTCTTTGCTAACTTTTGCTGAGTGTCGACACAGCTCCAAGTGTCGACACTTTCTGGTGTAGACACAGTTCTTCTAGGTGTCGACACTGCTGCTAAGTGTCGACACAGCTTTACTGCACTTTTCTTCACTGAGTGTCGACACAGCTCCTTGTGTCGACACTTTGTGTCTGGTGTCGACTCTGCATCCTTAGTGTCGACACAATGACTCCAAGTGTCGACACTGCTTGTCTGGGTGTCGACACAAGTCTTCTTAAGTGTCGACACTTTCCCTCTGGGTGTCGACACATGTACTTAGAAACTTTTTGCTTCAGTCCTGCAAATATTTAACCTGCACAAGTAAACTCAACAACACATCAAATACATTTTGATGTATATCATTGAGTTGGGTGAGGCTTCTTCAAATCAGGTACATTTAAACCAATGTACCCAACAATGGTGAACTCAAAGAGGAAGTCTATGTGGAGCAATAACCAGGTTTTATCTCTCCAACTCATCCATCTTTTGTTTTCAGATTGCTAAAGCTCTCTATGGTTTAAAGCAAGCTCCAAGAGCTTGGTATGAGACCCTAGTTAGCTTTCTTTTAGAGCATAAGTTCTCTAGGATCATTATAGATAAGACTTTATTTTTCAGGCATCATAAAGATAAAATATTGTTAGTACAAATATATGTAGATGACATCATTTTTGGCTCTACTGATTCCAAACTATGCAAAAGGTTTTCTGACCTGATGCATTCCAAGTTTGAAATGAGTACCATGGGTGAGCTTTCCTACTTCCTTGGTCTCCAAGTGAATCAGTCCCCTAATGACACTTTTCATCTCCCAGTCTAAATATGCTAAGGAGCTAATTAAGAGATTTGGGATGTTTGATGCCTCAACAATGAAAATACCCATAACTTCTAATGTTGTGATTGATTCTGATGAACAAGGCAAGTCAGTTGATCAAAAAACATATAGGGTTATTGTTGGGTCCTTGTTGTATCTTATAGCTAGTAAGCCAGATATAATGTTTATTATATGTATTTGTGCTAGGTTCCAAGTGAACCCTAAAGAATCTCACCTTATTTTCCTAAAAAGAATTTTTAGATATATAAAGGGTTGTCCTAATCTAGGACTCTGGTATCCAACTGAGTCAGAATTTGAATTAACAAGATTCTCAGATGCTGACTTTGCTAGATGTAGAGTTGACAGGAAAAGCACATCAAGAACATGACAGTTCCTTGGTGATAGGCTTCTATCTTGGTTTTGTAAGAAACAAACATTTGTGTCTACTTCAACTATAGAAGCTGAATACATTGTAGTTGGCAGTTGTTGTTCACAAATATTGTGGATTCAAAACCAACTCCCGGATTATGGTCTCAATCTAAATAATTCAACCATATTTTGTTATAGTACCAGTGCAATCTCCATTGCACAAAATCTCATACATCATAATAGGACCAATCATATAGAGATTAGACATCATTCATTAAAGATTGTGTGGACAAAAAGAAAATTAATCTTGTCTTTATCTCTACTGATTTACAAAGAGCTGACATCTTCACCAAACCTTTGGATGAAAAGAAACATTTGTTCTTCTTAAATTAGCTAGGTATGATTAATGGAGAATTTTAATTTGAATTCTATCCATGGTCGTAGAATTGATCACTTTTCGTCGAACGGAGATCGACGATCCGTGAACTCTTCTTGAGTTTTTCGTTGAACGGAGATCGAAGAGACTCTTTGTAAAATTTTTTCGTCGAACGGAGATCGACGAATTTATTTATGAAAATATTTCATTGAACGGAGATCGACAATCTGTTTTCCCACTCTTCTAACTTAGGTCGGCGACTTTTATCTCTCTATGAGAAATCTTGTCGAACTGAGCTCGATGCTTTTCTTTTTCGCAGGACGGAGTTCGCCTTTTCACCTTCTGAAAAATTATAATAGGGTTTTCATTGAACTCCCTCCCGCGCTTTCCATTTATTTTGCACTTGATCATTGTTTCTCTTTGCAGGAAATCTATGGCAATTTTCAGCAGCGACTCTCTCCAGAATGAAATTTGATGCCGGCTTCGACATCGACATCGATTCCTTTAGCCATTCAGATCAAGTTTTCCAGAACATCTTACAACTCTTTGAGGCGCAGCAGTTGAGAAAACTTATGACTATCAGAATCAAACTTCCAGTATCAGAGATAAAGGAATGGGTTTTGACATCCAAGATTCAGGAAACTCTGGTTCTTATTGGAACAATTTCAGGTCATCAGGTTCCTCTCTCTCCAGAAATTCTAACTGAATTTTTTGAGTTTATTAATGGAGTAGATGAAATAGAATTGTCTAGTAGAGAGTTTGATGAAATGCTAGAAAGGTTAGGCCATATTAGAGGAAACCCTAACCATCTTCTTAAGAAAAATGTATCTATAAAATATAGATTTCTGGATGATGTTGTAGGCAAAGTGTTATTAGGAAAACACTCTGCTCATGATCTTATCTCCAGGCACCAGTTCTATTTGATGTGTGCCTTAGTTAAAAAGAAATTAGTGATCTAGGGAGAAATTTTGTTTAATTTGATTAAGAAGAAAATTAGCAAGAAGGATGACAGTTTAGGAAGGATTCTAGGAATCTTCCTCTAGGCAAAGGCTCCAGAGTTATTGGTCTCGCAGACCAGTTTCATAAATGCTTCAAAGAGGCTTACCTCTGCCTTATTTGGTAGATGGGAGAGGACTATCCCAAAGCCCAACAAGGCCTCCTCCTCCAGGATTACTTCTGAGAATTCCAGGGCTGATACAGCCACTTCTCCAACCACAGAAGAAGCTCTTGCTCCTCCTCCATCTCCACCTCATTCCATATTTCCTTCATCAACTCCACTTCAACAACATTCTACCTCCATTCTTCCAGTCTCACCATCTCAATCACCTTCTCCAATCCATATTTCTGAGGATGTACCATCTCCACCTCCTCAATCTCCACTTCCATCACATCTTGATGATCTCCCATCTTCATCTACTCATCCCGATCAACATATAGATTATCTCCCTTCATTCAATCTTCTTTCATCTTCATCTCCACAACATTCCCCTCTTTAAGACGAAATTCCAGATACCATCCATACATCAAACCTTCCACCCACTTTCCCTCAATTCCAACAAACATACTTCCCTCAAGGATTCTCTGTCTGTTCAAATTGTGGACACCAATCATCCTACACTTCATCTACTCCTGAACCCCTCTATCTCAATTTCTCTACTATTGCTAATGATCTTCTCAAATTCATATCTCCAACTCTTAAGAAGCTAATAGATGAGGTTGTTGCCCCTCTTGCTGCTTCTATCTCTGTTCTATTTGCTCAGCTTGCTTCCTCCTATTTTGTCCCTTCTTCTTCTAGGGACCTGGCTTTAGGACTCTCTGAAATCAGGCAGGGGGAGATGTTTTGTGAAGAATCTCCTCCAGTAGCAGCAGCAGCAGATGTTCCAGATACAGAGATTTTTGACATTATTAATGATGATACGAAGATGTTTTGTTTAGCAGAAGAGCTAGTTTTTATTGCAGAAATAAATACTGTTGGTGATTTCATCATAAATCCCTCAGTTGACATTCTTTCAATACTTCATTCTTTTTTTAGAATTCACAGCAACAATCTTCCAGTTGTTGATTTACCAGTTTTTGATAATTCTAAAGCTATAGTGTGCTACACAGCACCTATTAGTCGTGAAGTTTTGAAACAACTTAGGACAAGTTTTGCAATTTTTGATAGTATTATAGAGCTAATAACTATTTCAGAGCCACAGATTCTCTCTCCTCCAACTTATGGCTGGGCTGAGTCTCCCATGCCAGATCTTGATGAGATCTTATTTCAAGACATGGAAGAAGAGAGTGATCAAGTGATTGTTGAAGTTCCAGAGCCAGTAGTTCAAGAATAACCTCAGGCTGAAGTCTTACAGCCAAAGGCTCATCCATTTATTTCTAATGAAATGCCGAAAAAAATTCATGATCTTTATGACAATCCAGCAAATGAGTCTGATGATGATGATGATGAATCAGATGACTCCGATGACACCATCTCCAAGAAAAGAAAAGCAAAGAAGAAATCTCCTCCAAAGGCTGCTCCAAAACAAAATACAACTGCTGATACTCCATATTATATCCCGCACAACATAACTCTCACTCCAGACACCCCAAACTAGATGAGATATTCTAAGAATGAACTGAAAGCAAGGAAGAAGAGCAGGAGATACTCTCCACCTCCTCAATTTAGGAGAGGCCCTCCTCCTGCAGATGGATACTCAGGAAGTGTTTCTCAAGCTCAGAAGTCTACATCTTCTCATCATTCCAAACCTTCCTACAGTAGACAACAATATAGTTTCAGCAGTAGCGGACAGAAACAATATCATAAGCAAAGCAGACTGTATAAGACATCTGAAGATAATCAGCAAGATAAAGCAAGTCCAGAAAGGCCTTTATCTCCAGCTTGTGATCCATAAATGGACCCTCACTCTAGAATGGCCAGATTCAAAGAACTAATAGGACTCTCTCAAATCAGAAAAGCTAAGGAAGAAGGAAAAGACATTTCCCTGTATACTACTATGTCTTCCTACATAAAGAAAGAGCTGAACAAATGTCAAGTACAAAATATTTTTAATGTTGATACATATATGTCTTTGTATCCTGAAGCAGTTGTACTTAGAGCTGCTTCAGTAACAACGCTTGGAGCAGAAGATATGAAGATGACAACGCAGCAAGCTGCAGATCCTAAAAGAGAAATCATTTTCACCAAACCAGCTTCAGATGAAAAAAGAATGATTCAAAGAAAGCATGACAATTTTACTTTTTCTATATTTAATTTGAACTGTTATTTGTTGTAATTTTTCACAAGGCACTTTTATTATATATCTGCTGAACAATTATAATTCTGCCAGATATCTTTTTATGCTCTGTGATTTTTCTTTTATTGTTGTTCAAATAGGGGGAGATTGTTGGAACCTTACCTTTTTTAGGGTTGATTTGGGCTAGGTTCACTATTAGGACATTTAGATGACCCGCATCGTATAGTCTAGGGTCATAGGTTTTCTATCATAGTCTAGGGTCAAAGGTTTTCTATCATGGTCTAGGTCAAGTCATCAAACCTATAATGATTAGTTTTCACCTACAAAAGACTTAGAAGATAGAAGATCTCCAGAGAAAGCAGTCTTCTAAGAGAAGAAAAGTCGTTCGAAGATTGCTGAACTATGCTCGACTTTCGTCGATCGGAGATCGACGAACTCATTTATTTCTCCGAGTTGAGTTCGACGAAATCCTAGCTGAGATCGATGAACTCAGACTTCTTTTTGGAGCTGAGTTCGACGAAATCTTAGTTGAGATTGACGAACTCCAATCTCTTCCCAGAAGTTCAGCACGATGAAAAGACTGTTGGGTACATTGGAAAATGCGTACCAGATTTGAAGAAGCCTCACCTTACTCAATGATATGCATCAAGGTGTATTTGATGTTATTTTGAGTTTATATGTGCAGGTTAAGAAAATGCAAGAATGTAGGAAAAAGTTTCTAAGTCCATGAGTCGACACCAGAGAAGCTGTGTCGACACATATGAAGGCTTGTGTCGACACTGGAGAAAAGTTGTGTCCACACCTGGAGACAACTGTGTCGACACTTGGAAAGGCTGTGTCGACACCAGAAGAAACTGTGTCGACATACAAAGGCAGTGTCAACACATAGAGAAGGCTTAGTCGACATCAACTATGTCGACATACAGAGGTAGTGTTGACACACAGAAGACTTTGTCGACATCAACTGTGTCGACACACAGTACATGTGTCGACACATAGCAGAGTTTCAACAAAGTTGATTTTTGTGAAGAGAAGAAGTGACTGTGTCGACACCACAGAACTAGTGTCGACACATTCTACAGAAGCTGTGTCGAGAAGCAGTGTCAACACCAAGGGAGATGTGTCGACACCACCAAGGCTTGTGTCGACACTTAGTCTACTTGTGTCGACACATGATGAAGTTCAGTCTCGACACTTTGCTGACAGAGACAGAGTTTCAACAAGTGACCGGAAGACTTGACAGCTGTCATAACCAACCAGTCTACTGCAACTGTCAGAGCTGTAAGAAGTTTGTTAGAAACCGGATCAGTCGGTTACCATGGAGAAAGTCTATATAAGGACATTCTCTATCAACAGAAGTAGCGACAATAATTGAAGTATTACACACATAAGATAAACTAAAAACCAGAAGAAGATTTTCAACAGAAGATCTAAGAAGACATTCTGAAGTGGTGATCTACTCAGATTTTGTTAAGAGAATTCAAAGGAGAATTCAGAAGAATCTTCAGAAGAAGTTGGAGAGAGAGAGCTTCATCTATTCAAGTGAATAAAGGGACTTACATCAACAAGTTTCTCAAGTGCAGAGTTTGAACCAGTCTGTCAAGAAGGATTCAGATTGATTTATGAATTTCAAGAAAGAAGCTGATTGAAGATCAACTTCAAAGGAGATCAACCCTACTGTGTTCAGATTCAAGAAGTTTTGAAGAAAGCTAAGTCAGGTCAATCTCTATCATCAGATTCTTTCAAGAACTGATCAAAAAACTGTCCATCCTTTCTCTCTCAACCAGGGTGGTGGTTAAATTTTAGATTCACATCTATTTTCTGTAGGATCTTTTTAAGATCTAAGTTGTAAGCCTGATTTATAAAGGCTGAGTTGTATGAGATAAGTTCTCTGAGTGGTAGGCCTTGTTGAAGGCTGAGGTAGGGCTGTGAGCCTGAGTTGTAGGAGATTGTTATCTCTGAGTTGTAGGCCTTGTTGAAGGCTGAGGTAGGGCAGATTGCCTGAGCTATAGGAGTGTGGACTCACTCTGAGTTGTAGGAGCCTTGTTTGGGTTCTAAGCTATAATATCTGAGGATCTGAGAAGAAGGAAAGAAGTTAGGCCGAATCTAGCACACTGCTAGATAGGTGAAGGGGGAAAGTGGATGTACCCAGACCTTGGGGAACCACTATAAATCAGTGTGCAATCTGTGTTTGTGTGTGGTATTATTAATTCTGTGTTGCGATAGCTGTAAAAATATATGTTTTAGTTAATTAACTGAATTACAAGTTCTGCCTTAGAATAAAAAGGATTTGCACTTATTCACCCCCCCCCCCTCTAGGTATTTAGGAACCAATTCTTTCACGTGGTATGTTGGAACACCCTATTACTAATTTGGGTCAGGATCACTATGTCTTTAGGAAACCTGTTTTTGACCTCCTTGTATAGATCTAAAGGTCAATTAGGATTGAGTCTAAGGGTTAGTAGTTAGGTTTGGAAGCTGCCCTCAAGACCAAGGTTTTTCAGTTTGGAGACTAAGTCATTTCGTCGAGCTCAGTACGACGAATCGTCGAACTCCAATCGACGATTGTCTAGCTCAACTTTGACGGATCGTCGAACTCCATTCGACGATCCCTGAGCTCAACTTCAACAAGTCGTCGAACTCCATTCGACGATCTTCAAGCTCAGTTCGACGATCTTGACTCCAGTATTGATTCTCTATCTCTGAGCTCAGTTCGACGATAGTTGAGCTCAGATCGACGATCTCTGTTGCTGTCTAAGTCCAAATCACTGAGCTCAGTTCGACGATAGTAGAGCTCAGTTCGACGTTTTTCTGATGAGTTAAATGATTTTCAAGATTCAAATTCAGAACAGTTAAGGAGTTATTGTCAGCAATTAATTCAGAAGATTTTGTATCCGTTTTCATTTATTCTGGACCAAGTTTCAAGGGATTATCAAGGAATGTTTCTTTGGACTTTCCCCCAGAAGACAATTGCAATTAAGGAGTCAATTAATGACAGGCTAACGGCTATTCTGGACAGAGGATCATTTTCTATTCAGATCAAAGGAATAAAAGAGAAGTTTTTTTTGAATTCCAGATAGCAATTAACAAGAAGAAGAACAAAATATTCTATGATACAACTCTTCTCTGGAACAACATCTTTCTCAACACCAACTGTTCACAAGAGAAAAAGAGAAAGAGCTGTAGACATTCTCTGTCTAAAAGAATTCACTCAAGAACACACAACCAAGGAGATCAACCAACTGAAATCTTCAGATCTCTTTTAATTCAAGTGTTCAAGGCCAACATCATTCAAGACTCCAGACACCTAACATTTCAGCCACTGCTGAAATCATCAATTGCTGGAGATCAAATTTCTGAAGGCCTATCACACTACAGCAAAGCTTCATTTCCTAAACATCTCAAGAACTCAGGGGGAGCTTTGACAACATCAAATCCACATAGTCTTCTCAGCTGCTTTGAGAAAGAGAAGACTTTCATAACTCTCCCATCCCCATCTCTGTAAAGGGTTTTTCAAACTCCCTTCAAAAGTTTGTGCCTGGTTTTTGAGCACCTTATCAAAAGCTCATTGGTGGCAAGACACCTGATCAAAAAATCTGTTTTGGTTTTTGAGCACCTTATCAAAAGCTCATTGGTGCCCAGGACACCTGATCAACTCATCCTGCAGTGGATTCCTACCTAGGGTGGTAGAAGAGTGGATGTACCCAAATTTAGGGGAACCACTATAGCTCCTTGTGTCTTCTGGTTGCTTATCATTATTTTTGTTTCTGGATGTGATTGATCTGTGATTAGTTAGGATCTGTGATTAGTTTCTTTTGTAGTTTGTGATTAGATAGGTTCTGTGATTAGATTTAATATTTGCTTCCCTGTTCACTCAGATTACAACAACTGTTGTAAAAAGTTTTTAAGCACCATACTCTATTCACCCCCACCCCCACCCCCTCTAGAGTATATCAGATCTAGCTCACACTTTCAATTGGTATCAAAGCGAGGTTGGTTAAACATACCACACCTTGGTGGTTGTACAGGCTAACACCTAAACCTAAAGATCCCTAGTTAGATCTGCTTGTTTTGATTTTGTTATTCGATCATTTCTTCACAAATCATGGCCCAAAACAAAGATTATGCTAGCACCAGACCTCCAGTGTGCAATCTGTCCAAGTTTGCACTTTGGAAAGCAAGGATTAGATTATACATGAATTCTATTGACGAGGATATTTTTAATTCTATTTTTGACAGTTTGTCCAAGACCTCCAGAGAATACAAGTACAAATGCTGTTCCACCTCCATCAGGAACAGATGTTGATATCAAGAAGTGGAAGGTAGCAGATGCAAAGGCTATGAATATCTTATCCCAGACTATGTTTGATGACATATTCCAAAAAGTGGCTGAATGTAATTCAGCAAAGGAAATCTGGGATAAGCTCACTGAAATAGTCTCAGGATCAGCTGATGAAAGAAAAGACAGGAGATCTCACCTCATATCCCAATATGAGAACTTCAAGAAGGGAGAAGCTGAGTCAGTTGGAGATATGTATAATAGACTCAGTCTAATAGTCAATGAACTCAAGACTCTGGATAAGGAGATCTCACTGACTGAACTTAATGACAAAATCCTAATGTGCTTCCCAAGCACTTGGGATTCAAGAATCTGGCCAATCAAGGATGCCAGAAGTTTGAATGAGATCACCACAGAAGCTCTCTTGGGTAAGCTCAAATCTTATGAGCTGCTCATTAAGAACAGAGAAGAAGAGCAGAAGGCTGTCTCACCAGCCACAAGGAAAGAAAAGACAATAGCCTTCAAAGCAACTGAAGATCAGCCTGAAGACAAAGTCACAGGCAATGATGAGCTGCTCAGTCTATTGGCCAAAAGATTTTACAAGATGGCCAGAAAGGACTTCAGAAAGAGATCATATAAGGAGCATGATAAGCCAAGGTATGATAGATCAAATAATAAAGAAATTGTCTGCTTTGGTTGCAGGAAACCAGGGCACATTGTACCTGACTGCCCAGAAAATAAAAACAAGGACAGAAAGGATAAGAAAGAAAGAAGAAAGGACAAAGACTTCAAGAAGAATGGCAATGGTAAACCCACCTCAAGCAAGAACAAACACATGAGGAAGGGATTTGTTGTTGAATCCTGGAGTGAGACTGAAGAAGAATCAGAAGCTTCATCCAGCTCCAGTGATGATGAAGATGATGCTGAAGAGAAGGAGTTCTGCATGATGGCAATCAATGCCTCTCAACATAATTCAGATGCAGAAGAGTCAGAGTCAGACTCAGAGACTCAACTTGAAGAGGACTAGGTAATTAGTTCTTTTGATTTCAATTCAGAGGACTTTAAATCTGAGTTTAAAGCATTATGTTTAGACTTACTAAAATCTGAGAAGGAAATTATTTCTCTCAGAAATCAATTGTCTGAACATAGTTCCTTAAAGTCAGAAAACCTCAAACTCTCTAAGGAGTTGGAGTGTTGTAGGGAGCAGATAGCTTCACTGAAAGGTGAGCTATCAGAGGCCAAGAATCTTGAAGAATCCCTTAATGGGAGAAGTATTAAGCTGATGGACATCACAAGCACAGTGAACTCTAGATTCAATAGTACACTGGGCTTGGGTGCTTCATCCAGCCAACCTATAGTTCTAACAACCCCAATCAAGTTTATTTCTGATAAAGGGAAGGGAGTTGTAGAGGTAGCTAGGAAAAATTCTGATCTGCCTAAGAAAACTAAGTTCCAGCAGAAATCGTCGAACGGAGCTCGACGATCGTCGAACGTAGATCGACGATCTCAGGCAAAATCATCGAACTCAGGTCGACGATCTCTAATTCCTGAACTCTGCCACAGTCGACCGTCGAACGGAGCTCGAAGATCTGACCCAAGATCATCGAACGCAGCTCCACGATCGTCGAACAGAGATCAGAGCTCTGGAAATTCTTTCAAGGGCAAATCAAAATCCAATCCTAGGGGTCCTTCATCCCAAAGCTTTAACCCTTATACTGAATGGATAATACCTCCAAGGAGATATCATCTTGAAGGTTATAAGAGTCAACCTGGGATGTCTTTTATTTCTGAATTTAAAGGTTATCAACCTAGGCTCAAGGTAAACTGGGTCAAAAACAAATGAATTATCTTATGTGCAGGTGAAGATTTATCCAACATCAAACCAGCAATGGTACTTGGATAGTGGGTGCACTAAGCACATGACAGGAAATAAGGACAACCTCACATCCTTTAAAGCCAAGCTTGGACCCAAAGTCATTTTGGTGATTCAAACTTTGGACAAACTAAAGGATATGGTGCAGTCCAGATTAGGACAGTGACATTCAAGAAGGTAGCCTATGTGGAAGGACTGAAGCATAATTTGATCAGCATCAGTCAGCTATGTGATGAAGGCTACCAGGTGACTTTCAACAAAGCATTATGCAAGATCAAGTCAGAGGACAACACAACTGTGTTGACAGGTAAAAGGAAAGGTAACATCTATCTAGTAGATTTTCTTTCAACAGGTGTAGACATTTGCTTGTTTAATTCTGTCTGTAGACCTAATGTCTTATGGCATAAGATACTAGGACATTTAAACCTTAGAACCATTGCTAGGCTATCCAAGGACAACCTTGTTAGAGGACTACCTTCTGGCCCCTACAAGAAGGAAGGACTTTGCAGGGTTTGTCAATTAGGCAAGCAAACTAAAAATAGTTTCAAGTCACTTAATAAGAGTGATTCACCTAGGATCTTGTATCTATTACACATGGATCTTTTTGGACCCATTACATTACAAAGCCTAGGAGGGAAATCTTACACTTTAGTAGTTTTAGATGACTTCTCTAGATTCGCATGAGTGTTCTTTCTGAGGAAGAAGTCTGATAACTTTAAGTGTTTGACAGAGTTTCTCAAATGTATACAGATTGAGTTCAATAATCACATTGCCCTGATCAGAAGTGATCATGGGACAGAGTTTGATTCTCTTCTTATGCAAGAGTTCTGTCAGAGTGAAGGGATCAGGCATACTTTCTCAGCTCCTAGAACTCCTCAACAAAATGGGGTAGCTGAAAGGAAAAATAGAACCCTTATTGAATCTGTCACTACATTGTTGTCAGATGCTCACCTTCCTCTATCCTTTTGGGCAGAGGTAGTGAACACCTCCAACTATGTGCTGAACAGAAGTTTAATACAAAAACTAAAGGGCAAGACTCCCTATGAATTGCTTAAAGGGAAGAAACCTAAAGTTAATTATTTTAGAATTTTTGGTTGTATTTGTTATATACACAATAATGACAAGAGATATTTAGCAAAGTTTCAAGCTAAAGCTGATGAAGGAGTGTTTCTGGGATACTCCATGATCAGTAAGGCTTATAGGATTTATAATAAATCATCTCTTAAAATTGAAGAATCTGTTCACATATCATTTGATGAATCTAACATGTCTTTCAAGGAGAAGAACACTTCTACCATAGAACCCATGCAGGTACATTCTCTTGCTGAAGATTTGGACAGATTAGAAATTAATCAAAAAGAGGAAAGCAGTGAAGATGAAGAAGGCAGTCAACATATTGAAGAGAAACAACTTGAAGAGCCAGTTGTTGTACCACAAGAGGAAACAACAACACAGGTTGGTGAACAATCAACACCCCCTGTTGATTTAGTAACATCAAGAGACCATCCAATTTCCCAAATAATTGGAGACATCTCAGCTGGTGTGCAAACCAGAAATCAGGTCAACCAAAACCTGTTGCACACTTGCTTCCTATCTCAAATTGAACCTCAATCCATTCAAGATGCAGAGCAAGATCCACACTGGATCCTCGCAATGCAAGAAGAGTTGTATCAATTTGAAAGGAACAAAGTTTGGGAACTAGTGTCAATTCTTAAGGATCACTCCATTGTTGGAACAAAATGGGTGTTCAGAAACAAATTGGATGATCAAGGAGTAATTGTAAGGAACAAGTCAAGGCTAGTTGCTCAAGGATACTCACAAGAAGAAGGCATAGACTATGACCAGACTTTTGCACCAGTTGCAAGATTGGAAGCCATCAGAATCTTCTTAGCTTATGCAGCACACAAAGGCTTCAAAGTATATCAGATGGATGTAAAGAGTGCATTTCTAAATGGAGACATCAAAGAAGAAGTCTATGTCAGACAACCTCTAGGTTTTGTCTCTCCAACTTATCCTGATTATGTTTTCAAGTTGAACAAAGCATTATATGGTCTTAAGCAAGCTCCTAGAGCATGGTATGAGACCCTAGCATGCTTCCTTCTGGAAAATGAATTTATAAGGGGTAGAGTAGACCAAACTCTTTTCATTAGAACCCATAAGTCCCATACCATACTAGTACAAATTTATGTAGATGATATTATTTTTGGTTCTACTGATTCAAAATTGTGCAGAAGGTTCTCCGACCTAATGCATTCTAAATTTGAAATGAGTAGCATAGGTGAGCTATCCTTCTTTCTAGGATTGCAAGTCAAACAACATACTGAAGGCATCTTTATTTCTCAAACCAAGTATGCAAATGAATTGGTCAAGAAATTTGGTATGTCTGAAGCATCTTGTATGAAAACACCTATGCCTACTAATGTTGTATTGGATGCTGATGAACATGGGAAACCTGTTGATCAGACAACATATAGAGCAATGATTGGCTCTTTACTGTACCTTACAGCTAGTAGACCAGATATAATGTTTGCTACATGCATATGTGCTAGATTCCAAGTAAGCCCTAGAGAGTCACACCTAACATTAGTAAAAAGGATTCTCAGGTATGTTAAAAGTTTTCCAAATCTAGGTCTCTGGTATCCAAAAGATTCAGCATTTGAATTAACTGGATTTTCTGATGCTGATTATGCTGGATGCAGAATTGACAGGAAAAGCACCAGTGGAACTTGTCAATTTCTTGGTGACAGACTTATCTCTTGGTTTTGTAAGAAACAAACATATGTGTCAACTTCAACTGCAGAAGCTGAATATATGGCTGCAGGCAGTTGTTGTTCACAAATATTATGGATTCAAAACCAACTTCTAGACTATGGCTACAACTTAGAGAAGTCTAAAATCTTTTGTGATAACACCAGTGTTATTTCTATAGCTCAAAATCCAGTACTCCATAGTAGGACAAAACACATAGAAATTAGGCATCACTTTTTTAAGGGATAATGTTGAGAAGAATAAAATTGAACTTCAATATATCCCAACTGATTTGCAAAGGGGAGATATTTTCACCAAACCCTTGGATGAAAAGAAACACATCTTCTTCCTAAATCAGTTAGAAATGTTAGATGGAGGAAGTCTAAAATAATGTCCAAGATTTTAAAACTTTAAAAATTGACCAAGACTAGGCAAACATCTTGATTTTTCTAAGTGTTTAGAGTGTATTTCTGGTCTCTGAACTATGCTCGATGATTTTCCCCCAGATCGTCGAACGGAGATCGACGCTTTCCGAAATCGTCGACCAAAGTTCAGCGCTTCTCAGATAGTGCTCAACTATCTCTCCAGGTCAACGATCGTCGAACGATGCTCGACGATTTTGTTCCCTGAACTATCATCGAACGGAGCTCGACGCTCTCCAATATCGCCGAACGGAGATCGACGATATTGAAGACCTTTCAGATTCCTTTAGAAGCCCCGATCGTCGAACTCAGTTCAACGATCTTTCCTTTTTTGCGTCGAACCCTAATATAAAATTCATTTTTCGGCCGTCGTTCTCCTTTTGCGCTTTCAATCTCTCTGCAAAAATTCTCTTTCCCTCCAAACATCTCTACACTTGGTCGTTTTGTTTGTTGATTTTTGCAGGTAACCATGGCCGTCTCTGTTGCTGTTCTAGCCGCAATGAAATTCGATGCCGGATTTGATATAGACATGGAGTCCTTCAGCACCACTGATCAGGTTTTTCAAGACATTCTGGAACTGTTCAAGGAGCAGAAGCTTGTTACCATCATGTCCACAAGAATCAAATTAGCTGCTGATGAGATTAAGGAGTGGGTATATACTGCCCACAATCAGGACCAAAACACAGTGGTTGGTTCCATTTCTGGAACTCGGGTACCTTTGACTCCTGCTATTCTGATAGAAGTTTTTGAACTAAGTTCTGGAAGAGATTCTGCTGAATTATCTGGAGAGGATTTTTCTGATTTACTTGCAAGACTGGGTCACTCTGATGCTAACCCTAGCAAATTGCTAAAAAAGAACCTAGCTGTTGAATACAGGTTCTTAGCTGATGTAGTGGGAAAGGTTTTGCTGGCCAAGCATTCAGCACATGATACCATCTCCAGGTATCAGCTGTGCTTGATGGGAGCCATTGTGGATAAGAAACAGTTAAACTGGGGAGAGGTCTTTTTTGACCTGATCAAGAAGAAAATAAACAAGAACTTTGTGAACTATGGGAGGATCCTAGGGCTTTTTCTTCATAACAGATGCCTTGCACTGCTAGTCTCCTCTGGGATGCATATCAATGCCTCAAAGAGGCTGTCCTATGCCCTCTTTGGCAAATGGGACGGGCAGATAACAAAGCCCAGCAGGCCTTCTGCAAGCACAGCTTCAGGCACAAGGACTGTAATAGTCTCTTCCCCTCAAGTCTCTGCCCCTGCAGATGACTTGCCTGCTGCTTCTCCTCCTCTTCCTCCTATTCCATCTCCACCAGTACCCTCCTCCATTCCAATCTCATCCACCATCATCATTTCCAGCCCATCTCCAACATCAATTCCATCTCCAATTCCTACTCTTCCAATCACAGAAGAAATTTTCCACCCATTACACCACTACCCTCAACCAGACATTGACACATCATCCACCATTCCATCTTTCAATCTTCTAGATGATTCCTTCATGGATGAGTCACCCTCATCCCCTCCTGATCTACCCTCCTCATCAACCTCTTACCAACAGCTTCTACAAGACATCATTGATCAACCCTCATTCACACCCTCTATCTTCATCCCACTTTCTTCCATTTCCACAATCCCCACACCTCAACCTTCACTTCTACCATCCACCAGCTCTCCTCCAACATCACCAGTTGCTCCACCATCCTTCTCTACCTCTTCTCCAGTCCCTACTGAGCAAGTAGATATCCATGCCTTAGCTGACAAACTATATGAACTGATAGCTCCCAGGCTCTCACTTCTACTAGAGACCTCCTTGGCTCCACTACTTCAGTCAGTTGCAGCCCTCTCTGCCAGGCTATCCTCTCTCTTTCCTCAGGCAATCCCTTCATTTGGGTACCTTGATCCAGCTCTCTCAGAATCCAGGCAGGGGGAGATGCCTCATGAAGATGTGAGTTTGCCTGTTACTGCTGCTGCTGTTATTTCCTCAGTTCCTGCTGCTGCTGCTGTTACCCCACCAACTCAAGCTCCAGTTCCACCTCAGGTTGCAGTCTTTTCAGTGGACCTCAGGTCCTTACTATCAGTTTTTGATTTAGCTTATTTCAGCTGTCTTCCAGTAAGCAATGCAGTCCAGCCCTCTGAAGATCTCTCCAAGGCCATTGTGCCCTTCTCCAGCTGTGATTCCAGCTTAGTTAGCTCCTATATATCCTCCATATATACTGCTGAGCCTTTTGGTTCCAGTAATGCTGCTGCTACTCCTGCTGAAAATATTGTTGCTGTATCTGTTTGTTCTGATGCTGCTGTTGTTCCAGTTTTTGAGGATATGCAGACAGAGGCATATGATTTTGAGCCTACTGTTATTGCTGATGTTGTTGTATCTGAAAGTATTTTCTCTAAATCTGTTGCTGCTCTAGTTACTATTAATATTACTGCTGCTATATCTATAGGGGGTGAATTGAGTGTATGGTGCTTTGAAACTTTTTACAACAATTGTTGTAATATGTGTGAGCAGGGAAGCAATAATAAATCTAATCACAGCACTAAGTTAAACAAAACTAAGCACAGAGAAATCAAGGCCAGAAACAAAAATGAAAGCAAGCAAAACCACAAGACACAAGGAAATATAGTGGTTCCCCTAAACTTGGGTACATCCACACTTCTACCACCCTAGGTAGGAATCCAATGCAGGATGAGTTGATCAGGTGTCCTGGGCACCAATGAGCTTTTGATAAGGTGCTCAAAAACCAAAGCAGATTTTTTGATCAGGTGTCTTGCCACCAATGAGCTTTTGACAAGGTGCTCAAAAACCAAGCTCAACTTTTGAAGGGAGTTTGAGAAACTCTTTACAGAGTGGGGGTGAGAGAGTGATGGCAGTCTTCTCTTTCTCAAACAACTGAGAAGACTATGTGGATTGATGTCAAAGCTCCCCCTGAATCCTTGAGATCTTCAGGAAGATCAGCTTTGCTGAGGGTGATAGGCCTTCAA
Source organism: Platanthera guangdongensis (assembly GCA_039583875.1). Classification (NCBI taxonomy): domain Eukaryota; kingdom Viridiplantae; phylum Streptophyta; class Magnoliopsida; order Asparagales; family Orchidaceae; genus Platanthera; species Platanthera guangdongensis. Next base: position 55,141,933 of record CM077152.1, on the reverse strand, counting down.
AGATTGAACTCCAGCAATAGATGATTTCAGCAATAGCTAAAATGTTGAATGTCTGGAGTCTGGAAATATGTTGGCCTTGAACACTTTGAAAACTACAGAGATCTGAAGATTTTGAGAAAGCTTGATCTCCTTGGATGTGTGTTCTTGAGAATTCTTTGTGACAGAAGACTTTTGAATGTGTCTCTGTAATCTCTATTCTCTCTCTGTATTGTGTGTGTTCTCTGAGAGATTCAAAAAATCCTATCTTTTATTCTCTGGTACTGAACAAAACATTCTCTCTGAGAAGAATAGCCATTGGCCTGCATTAATTGCATCCTTAATTGCAAAATCTCTTCTAGAGGAAAGTCCACAGAAACATTCCTTGAAACATCCCTTGAAACTTGGTCCAGAAATGAATGAGAATGGCTAGGAAATCTCTGAATTAATTGCAGAATAACTCCTAACTGATTTGAATTTGAATTTAGAAACATCCTGGAAGTTATCTGAAATCGTCGAACTGAGCTCTGCTATCGTCGAGCTGAGCTCAGTGATCTGGAAATATACAGCAGCAAAATATCGTCGATCTGAGCTCCAAGATCGTCGAACTGAGCTCAGAGATAAAGATCCAAAGCAGAGTCAAAATCGTCGACCTGAGCTCATCGATCGTCGAATGGAGTTCGACGATATAAAGAAGTTGAGCTCAGCGATCGTCGAATGGAGTTCGACGATCTGTCGAAGATGAGCTAGATGATCGTCGAATGGAGATCGACGATCTGTCGAGGTTGAGCTAGACGATCGTCGATCGGAGTTCGACGAATCGTCGTGCTGAGCTCGATGATATGACTTAGTCTCCAAACACAAAATCTTGGTCTTCAGGGCAGCTTCCAAACCTAGACTTCTAACCCTTAGACTCAATTCTAATTGACCTATTGAGCTATACAGGAGGTCAAGCAGATATTCCTAGAGACATAGTGATCCTGACCCAAATTAGTAATAGGGTGTTCCAACAATCTCCCCCTATTTGGGTTAGGATTACCATTTACAGACTTTGGAAAAATTTAAATGACAACATACAATCAGCAAAATAGAAAAACAACAGCTAGACAAGCAGAATCACAGAGATATATATATCATCCAGATAGCATTCAGAAATCACAGAAATTGTCACCTTACAATATCATTTCTTCTCTTTGCCTTTAACAAGTTTAATTTCTCTGTTAGGATTGAGGGCTTCCTTATTGGACCTGGTGTCATCTACTGCACCCAAATATGTTTCCTTTTTAGGCCTGGGAACCACAGCTTCAAGGTGTAATTCCATATATCTGTCAGCATCAAAGAATTTACTTGAAGCATATCTCTCTAGTTCTTTTTGTCTCTATTCAGACATAGTAGAAATGTTGGAAGAATCTAATTCTTGTTCTCTGGCCTTTTTAATTTGGTCCAGTACAGCTAATTCCTTTAACCTTGCAGTCCAAGCAGCTGGATTATTTTCAGGATCCTCAAAAGATACAGGTGGCTCATACCTGTTAGAAGGATTGTCTTGAGGAGGCCTGGCAGACACAGTCTCTTTCAGCTTGTAAGGGAAAGGACCAGAAGTTGTATCAGAAGAACTATGTCCTCCCCTAGAATATGGGTGTTGCCTGGAGTACCCTTTGGAATATACTTGAATATCTCTTTGAGTACCTCTATATCCTCCTCTCCTAGAATGTGAACCCCTGGATTGGCTTTCCCTGTGGTAAGATCTGGCATGAGGTTGATAGGGAGCCTGACTTCTGGCTGGGGGTTGACTTGTAGAGCTTCCACCTGCACCTGCATCAGGAGGAGGTGGTGGAGGAGGATGAGAGTACTGGAATTGGGATGAACCCTTCCCATATTTTATCTTTTTCTTCATTGCTTTCAGCTGATTTTTAGAGTATTGCATCCAGTGTTCAGTAATTTGGCAGTTATGCAGAATGTAATATGGGATATCATTGTTATCTTTAACTTTAGCAGGAGGTACCCTTTTCATTGCTTTGCTCCTTGCCTTCCTTTTCCTGGCAATGGTAGCAGATGAGTCATCAGAGTCTGTTTTAAATTCATCAGATTCAGAACTCTGGTCATCATAGAGAGCATCTATTTTC